>CAUYQU010040012.1:0-11699 GCA_963574635.1 Cheracebus regulus | reverse complement strand
GGAGGTTGAGGCTGCAGTGAGCTGAGATCAGGCCACTGCACTCAAGCCTGGTAGACAAAGTGAGATTCTGTCTTGAAAAAAAAAAAAGTCAAATATCTCTTCTTATTCTGTGGCTGACCTTGTCACTTTATTATTGGGGTCTTTTGACAAGAAGAACATACAATATCACATTAATATGGTGAAGTATATCAAATTTTTAGAAACTTTTGTGGCCTTTTGGGGAAGACTTTCCTTACTATGAAGTCATGAAGATATTTTTCTATGTTGTCTTCCAGAAGCTTTATTGGTTTTTCTTCACCTTGAATTCTGCAATTCACATGGAATTTATTGCTCTGTTTAATGTAAGTTAGGGAGGAATTCCATTTCATATTTTTCCATATGGACACTCAATTGTCCCAGAACAATTTAACAAAAAGTAGGTCCTAGCTGGGTTTGGTGGTGCAAACTTGTAGTCCCAGCTACTCAGGAGGCTGAGGTGGGAAGATCATTTGAGTCCAGGAGTTCGAGGCTGCAGTGAGTTGTGACTGTGCCACTGCACTCCAGCCTGGGTGACAGAGCAAGACCCTGTCAAAGAGAAGGGGGAAAAAAGGAGGAGGAGGAGGAGAGGGGGAAGAGGGAAGAGGAGGAGGTAGAGAAGAAAGGGAGAGGAGGAGGAAGAGGAAGAGAAAAACAGAGAAAGAATGAAAGGAAAAGAAAGCTCTTTTCCCCACTCCTCTGTTGTGCCACCTTTGTCATAAATCAACTGTCCAGATACGTGTGGGACTGAATCTGGGTTCCCTACTGTCTGGTTGGCATGTTTTCCTATTCTTGCACCAGTACCCAACTACCTCAGTTTTTCTCTTTCTTTCTCCTTTCTTTTTCTTTCTCTCTCTTTTTTCTTTTTCTTTTCTTTTTTTTTTTTTTTTTTTTTTTTTGATACAGAGTTTAAATATTGTCAACCAGGCCGGAGTGCAATGGCACGATCTCACCTCACCGCAACCTCTGCCTTCCGGATTCAAGCGATTCTCCTTCCTCAGCCTCCCGAGTAGCTGGGATTACAGGCATGCGCCACCACGCCCGGCTAATTTTTGTATTTTTAGTAGAGACAGGTTTCGCCATGTTGGCCAGGCTGGTCTTGAACTCCTGTCCTCAGGTGATCCGCCGGTCTCGGCCTCCCAAAGTGCTAGTGCTGGGATTACAGGCGTGAGCCACCGCGCCCAGCCTGAACTACCTCAATGTCTATAGCTTGCAGTTGATAATAAGCTTTAGTTCTGGTAGAGCAAATCCTCCCACCTCTCACGGCTAGGTATTTTTGAGGCTGGGATTGCTCATACACACAGATCCATTCAACTGTTTAGGGAGCTTGTAGGGTGGGGTGGGGAGGACGGGTGCTCAGGGGAGCGGTGGGAGAGCAGCACGAGGATCCTCTCTGTATCCATACCATCCTCCCGGGGGATGGGAACAAATAACCACAGTGCCAATCACCCTGTAGGGAGATCATAAATGTGTCAGCGGGTTCCCTTGTCACTTATCCTAGAGGGACAGGCACCTCTCAAAACCCAGATACTGATCCAAAGAAGCCGCTTCACGCACATCTCTCTCTTAAAATCCTAAAGGTACGCCCTTTCCCGCAAAGCACGTGCAGCTGCTCAGCACCCTAAACACGGATCCGGGACAGATTGGCCCAAAGAGACGCGCTCGGTCAGGTTGAGGACTCCCTTAGACGCCCTGGCGGGCTGAAGAACCGGTCCCTTAGTCAAGGAACTGTTTTCTCCTCCTCCTCCCCACTGCTCCTCCTCTTTCTTTTCTTTCTTTTTTTTTTTTTTTTTTTTTTTTTTGTAATGGAGTCTCGCTCTGTCGCCCAGGCTGGAGTGCACTGGCGCGATCTCGGCTCACTGCAACCTCCACTCCCCGTATTCAAATGATTCTCCTGCCTCAGCCTCCCCAGTAGCTGGGATTACAGGCGCGCGCCACCACGCCCAGACAGGTTTTGTATTTTTAGTAGAGACTCGGTTTCACCATGTTGGCCAGGCTGGCGCCAGTTCCTGACCTCAATTGACCACGCCCGCCTCGGCCTCCCGAAGTGCTGGGATTACAGGCGTGAGCCACTGCATCCAGCCTAAAGGGGCTGTTTTCTGACTGACAGACACAGATGGCCTCACTGAGCACCCGGACAACCAAAACAAACACGAGAGGGTGGATGCCAGACCCCCAAACACACACCCCTCTGGGGACCGCAGCCTCGTTGTTGTTCGTGACCTATTGGAGTCCCGCGGGCGCCGTTTTCCCGCCCCTTGGTTCAGTTGAGCTACTTCATTGGCGGCTCAGGGAGCAGTAACGTATCGCGCTCACTCCGAAGCCACTAAGAAGCATGCCGGCACCTTCGGCAACCAGGGCCCTCCTAGACCGGCCGACCTAGCTATGCCCCGCCCGAAGCAGCACCCTTCGGGTTCTTTCGGAAGTTTCCCTCCAGGATAAAGTCGCGTTGGATCTCCCATCAACACATTTATTTTTCTGCCCTACTCTCGCGCTTGCGCATCGACACTCCCAGGACGGCTCTGAAATGAAAACATCTTGAGAGAGGGGGCGGGACTCTAAGCTGCAGACGGGCAGGTCAGTGGGGCCACCCACACAGCCCGAGGTGGCCGCTGCCGGGAGTGGTCCGCAAAACAGGAATTGTAGGACCAAAAGGTTCACTGAGGTCCCACCGAGATTTGAACTCGGATCGCTGGATTCAAAGTCCAGAGTGCTAACCATTACACCATGGGACCTGCTGGCTGCTTTACGCGGCCGCGAGTCTCCTCAAGCCACGAGGACGCTGGGCGGCCTTTCTAGAGTGGCGGCGGTGTCCCGGTTTGCCCGAGTAGGCTCTAGGCCCGGGCACCACAAGCGGTGCCGCGAGGGCTTCCCCGTCCCTCGCGTTCCAGTCGTTTCTGGTCCCGGAGATATTTTCTCGTCCTGCGCTCCTCCAGGAGCCAGGAGGTCGGAAAGGCAGAAGGCTGGTGGGGTCCGCGAGGTGGGGCCAGATTGGGTCCGGGGAAAGCACGCTGCAGCCCCAGCCCCAGGACATGAGGCGCAGCGCCTACAGCCTGGGTTGTTTATTTATTTACATGGGGAGTGCCTTAGGAGGAATATTTTGGCCGAGCGGGGAGGGAAGCGGACTGGCACTTTGTGGGACAATGGTTCAAACCCCAGGTGCCCTAGGGACGCGCGAACGGAAACTTTGAAATTGCGCCCCCAGCCTGACCGCGTCGGTGCGAGTCCTAATGTTCCACGTGGCTGAAGCTCACGAGAAAACTGTTCCAAAGTTTCGCCTCCACTTGCGAGTGCACCTAATTAAAACCCACCAGGTGGGACTGCTGAGATTAACACCCAGATACCCTTCCTTGCTGGGCGATTATCCTTAACTTTAGGATTAAATCAGATCAGTTGAAAAGAAGTCCCCTCTGGGCTCTCTCCCACATTTTAGTGAGCGCGTGTGTAAACAATGTTTCTGCAGGTCAATCTGGCAACATGAAATTTTTACACACGATTTGACTCAGCAGTTTCACCTTTGAGACATTAACCTACGGAATACAGTAAGGCAAGTGCCAAGACGTATGTTCAAGGATGTTCTCAGCTGTGTTGTTTATAATAGTAAAAAATAGAAAATAAACGTCCAAGTGAAATTGGTTAAATAATGACAATATCTACACAGTAAATATTGTGCAAGAATTTAGGGAATAACTGATTGTAATGATAAGATATACAGGCCTAAACAAAAAATCTACTTACCAATTAGTATGTATAATAATGATAATAAAATCGGCTCACCAATTAGTATGTATACATACCAATTAGTATGTATAACAATATAATATGTAAAAGCTACTTACCAATTGTATGTATAATGGTGTACCAATTAATGTGTATAATATATATTATTAATTATATATTAATAAAATACATCATTTAAAATATATACTAATATCTAATTCATATATTACATAATATATACTAACAATATATAGTAATGTGTATAATAGCCCATGACTTATGTACAAACAGAAAAGTTATGCATGTATGTAATGAACACTTACCATTTATTTGACATGTGACATCTGACTCCCTTTGTTGTTTTTGTTTGGTTGGGTTTTTTTTGAGACAGAGTTTCACTCCTGTTGCCCAGGCTGGAGTGCAATAGCTTGATCTTGGCTCACTGCAACCTCCACCTCCCGTGTTCAAGCAATTCTCCTGCGTCAGCCTCCCAAGCAACTGGGATTACAGGCATGCACCACCATACCTGGCTAATTTTTTTTGTATTTTTAGTAGAGACGGAGGTTTCACTATGTTGGCCAGGCTGGCCTCGAACTCCTGACCTCGTGATCCGCCCACCGCGGCCTCTCAACTGACTCCCTTTCTTGAGGGTGTCAACACTGTGTGGATCTTGGTGACAGCAGCTGTGCCCCAAGGTAGACATACTCACTCTTCAGCAGTCAAAATGAGATGTAGCTTGGCCAATTAGACTTAAAATCCAGAGACTGATACCCAGAAGCAAAGGTATTTTAGAACTCATTCTGCTGCTAGTGGTGGCTATGTCACCCAGTGTCCCAGGGGCAGTGGGGGCAGCCAGGACATGCCCACTGGCAGCAGAACTGGCATTCTAACCACACACGGCCCAGGATCCTGACCTTGCTTGAGGTCTAAGGATCTAAGAACTAACTGGCTGCCCAGTTAGTTCTCCCTGGGCTTTGCCCATCTTTCTGAGTTTGCTTTTCCAGCCTCTCTGGTGGTCTGAGCTATCTCACACCCTTCCAATGTCTCTTTTCTTGCTTAATGTACCCGGTCCTTTTCTGTTGCCTGCAATCAAGAGCATGGTAGCCCAAATTTGACATGCTCTGTTGATGATTTATCTCTAGGGAGTAAACTTAGAAGGACTTTTCTTTCTGTATTGCCTGAAAAAAAATTATAACTCTTGTATATTGTCAGAAGAAACAGTAAAGATTTTCCATTTTGATAAACAAACCAACTCCCCGTGAGTTCCTATGGCTTAAGGATGAGCTGTTAAGGCTGAAGTTGAATGACTTTAGCGTCTTTGAACCTCAGCTTTCCTGTTTATTTCTTCCTTACGAGGGTTCTGTGAGCACCAGTGAGAGTGCACTGAAATTAATTTCTCAAAAGCTCCGGTAGAAACCCTAAAGGGCCATGATGATATTCTTTGACAATGCATAGTAGATAGTTCCTTCTGTCCAGTGTGAGGGTAAAGGTGACTCCACCTTCCTACTTCCACTTCCTACTCTTATTCCCTAGCTCTTTCTTTTCTCTTTTTCTTTCTTCTTTTTTTTTTTTTTTTTTTTTTTTTTTTTGAGACAGAGTCTCACTCTGTCACCCAGGCTGGAGTGCAGTGGCACAATCTCAGCTCACTGCAACCTTTGCCTCCCAGGTTCAAGCAATTCTCCTGCCTCAGCCTCCCGAGTAGCTGGAACTACAGGTGTGAGCCATGGCAACGCCCAGCTAATCTGTGTTTTTAGTAGAGACTGTGTTTCACCATGTTGGCCAGGCTGGTCTCAAACTCCTAGCCTCAAGTGATCCATCCACCTCAGACTCCCAAAGTGCTGGGATTACAGGCCTGAGCCACTGTGGCTGGCCACATTTACTAATTTTTTAATGATAAGAGAGAAAAGGGAGACAGGATGTAATCTTCCTTCCCCAGAATAACTAGTTTCCATTAACATAAAGCCACAGTTCATGACATTGTAAAGATGGCAACCCATGACATCTTTGAGAACAGACTCAGCTTCCTGAAGTGGCTCCTGAAGCATGGGAGAGTCCCAGGCTGTGATGGAGGTGGGGTCAGTATGGCTTCAGCCCTGGCACCAAGACTGAGGGCTGAATCAGGCAGAGGGGGAGAACAGTGAGGCCAGGGGTTAAGAAGGACCTGAAGGCCAGGATTAAGGACCTCAAGTTTTTTGTAATCCTGTAAATATGTAGTGGATGGAATAGTAGGTGCAATAACACTTTAAGTAGTTAAATGGAAAGTATTCCTGTTCACTATCATAGCCATGTTCAGTCCATTTCCTCTGTCCATTCTGAAGCTTCTCACAGTTAGCTGACATAGAATCTGTCTTGCTGTGTCCTCATCGTCCAGCTTAGGTGATACCTGCCACAAATCCCCTACTTTACCTTGGGTTCTCAGCTGAGCCAGACAAGCTACCAGCACCTCCTTGTGCAGAGTGAGGAGGGATGCCCTGAGTTTCTGGACTTGCCCTCTCCACCCAGAAGGTTCTGGCATTCCTGAACAAAATAGAAAATTAGAAAGGTAGAGCTGAGCCAGGTGGCTCATGCCTGTAATCCCAGTACTATGAGAGGCCAAGGCGGGGTAGGGCGGGGGCAGAGGGGGATTGCATGAGTTCAGGAGTTCGATATTAGCCTGGGCAACATAGTGTGACTCTGTCTCTACACAAAATAAAAAATTAGCTGGGTGTGGTGGCACACACTAGTAGTCCCATTTACTTGCTTGAGCCTGGGAGGTTAAGGTTGCAGTGAGCTGAATCGCACCACTGCACTCAGTGTGGGTGACAGAGCAAGACCCTGTCTCAAATATAATAAAAATAAATAAAAATAAAATTGTATAAAAGGAAATGCACAGGTAAATAAAACTTCCTGACTTCCATTTTCCATTCTCATGGCAACTTCTGATACTCTCCATCCAGAGAAATTTTATTCCTATACAAATATACATGTATATGAATATTCCTTTTCTCTTTTCTTGTGTAGAGACAGTCTTGCTATGTTGCCCAGGCTAGTCCCAAACTCCTGCGCTCAAGCAATTCTCCTGCCTCAGCCTCCCAGGTAGCTGGGATTATAGGCACCCACCATCGTGCCCAGCTAATTTTTGTATTTTTGGTAGAGACAGAGTTTCACTGTGTTAGCCAGGATGGTCTCGAACTCCTGACCTTGTAATCTGCCCACCTCAGCCTCCCAAAGTGCTGGAATTACAGGTGTGAGCCATTGTGCCCGGCCTCATTTTTTAAAATAGAGACAGGAGTCTTGTGATATTACCCAGGCCGGTCTTGCTATGCTGCCCAGGCTGGCCTTAAGTGATCCTCCTGCCATGGCCTCCCAAAGTGCTGGGATTACACTGCAGCCAGCCTTATCCCTTTAAATGATACGTAATTGAAGTACTATTTATATAATGGAAAATACACAAATCTTAACTGGAGAAACCAATACTTTTTTTTTAAACAAATGTATACACCTGTGTGACCATCACCTAGATCAAGATATAAAGTATTTCCATCACCCCAGAAAATTCTCTGGTGCTCTTTTCCAGCTATTACCTCCTACCTCCTTGGAACCACTATACTGGTTTCTATCACCATAAATTACTTTTGCCTGCTCTTAAATTTTACATATATGAAATTCACTTGTATGTAGTATATTTTGTGTCTGGCTTCTTTTGCCAGTCACAAAATCAATTAATTTTGAGATTCATCCATGTCATTTTATATATCAGTAGTACGTTCTTTCATTGCTGAGTAGTATTGCATTGTATGAATAGACCACAACTTGTTGATGCATTCTCCAGTTGATAGACATTGGGTGTTTTGCAGTTTGGGGCTAATGTAAATAAATCTTCTATGACCACTCTTGTACAAACCTTTTTGGGTCTTAGGTATAAACCTAAGAATAGAATTGCTGGGCTACAGGCTATGTGTATACTTATTAGGCACTGCCAAACAGTTTTCCAAGGTGCTTGTACTATTTCATACTCCCACCAGCAGAGTATGGGAGAGTTCCAGTTCTACAGCTTTGTTAGTAGGGTATTTTTTTTTTTTTTTTTGAGATGGAGTCTTGCTCTGTCACCCAGGCTGGAGTATAGTGGCCTCAGCTCACTGCAACCTCCACTTCCTGGGTTCAAGCGGTCTCCTGCCTCAGCCTCCTGAGTGGCTGGGATTATAGGTGTGCACCACCATGCCCAGCTCATTTTTGTATTTTTAGTAGAGACGGGGTTTCACCAGGTTGGGCAGAACTGGTCTCGAACTCCTGACTTTGTGATCTGCCCACCTCGGCCTCCCAAAGTGCTGGGATTACAGGCCTGAGCTACTATACTTGGCCAAGTGGTGGTATTATTATCTCTTAAATTTCAGCCATTCTGTTGGGTGTGTAGTGATCTCTTTTTATGGTTTTAATTTGTATTTGCCCGATAGTTAAGATGTTGAACATCTATTTTACATGCTTACTAGCTGTTTAGATATCTTCTTTTCTAAGTACTTTTTCAAGTACTTTGTTCATTAAAAAAGTGTTTTTTTCTGTTGTCAAAATCTGCCTTTAAAACTTCGGAAAAAAAAAAGAAAAAAAATGTTTTTTCCCAGCCTGGGCAACATAGCAAGACCCCATCTCTACAAAAAATTTAAAAATTAGCTGGGCTGGTTGTCCCACTGCACTCCGGCCTGGGCAACAGAGCAAGACCCTGTCTCACAAAAAAGTTTTTCTTATTAATTTACAGGAATTCTTTATATATCCTGATATGAATCCTTTATCAAATATATGTGTGGTGAACATTTTCTCCCAGCCTGTGGCTTGCCTTTTCACTTTTTTTTTTAAGATGGAGTCTTTGTCATCCAGACTGGAGTTCAGTGGCATGACCTTGGCTCACTGCAACCTCTGCCTCCTGGGTTCTTACCCTGCCTCCATCTTGCTGCATTGCAATGCTTTAAACATTTTCTGCCCACAAAGAGGAAAAACTGGGGCAAAGAGCAGATTATAGATGGTCCCTCTGTACTAGAGACGACTATTGTGAATAGCCTCAAGGCAGAAGCCATTTAACTGAGCACCAGAGGCCTGGATAGTGGCCTGTGGTTACAAGAATAGATTCCCCAGTCTCAAAAATATGTCTAGACAAGATGTCTGGAAGTGACTGGAAGTGACAGGAAACCTGTAAGTTCTAAGGAACTGCCAATCAGATTTCATTGACAATTCAGTTTCCTTAAAACCCCTACTGTTAACAGCTAATGAGTTTTACTCCTACGGTCATGCCCACGCCTGTGAACACCACTAACAGGAAGTGAGCAGTTAAAGCTGTGTAGGTTTCAGAAAGGTCAACCTGTCCACTGCCCACCGGATGTGGATCTGGAAGGTAAAGGACAGGGGGGCTCTTCCTAGAGCACGCTGGTCCAATCTGTGGCCCAGAACAGCTTTGAATGCGGGCCAACACAAATTTGTAAACTTTCTTAAAACATTATGAGATTTTTTGCCAACCGCGGTGGTGCATGCCTGTAATCCCAGCATTTTGGGAGGCTGAGGCAGGCAGATCGCGAGGTTAAGAGATCGAGACCATCCTGGGCGACAGGATGGGCGACAGCAAGACTCAAAAAATCAAAATCAAAATCAAAAACCTTCCAAGGGTGGAGAAGAGAGTATGCCGAAGCCAGCTGACCTCAGACCCAATTTCCACTTCAGCTGCAGGAAATGGACGCGCCTATGCAGGCAAGAAAAAGGCCAGTAGCCCAGGAGCCAATAAGATCTGTCCTCTCCGAAAGCACAACAGCAGTTTTCCTTTCCTGGGTAAGCGGGTGGGGAAGCCGCAGAGGAAACCGAGAGGGCAGCCTTGAGCGCCCCCTGGAGACCCATGCAATTATTTGGCTATAAGTACCCTGCTTTCCTGAAATTTGGAATTTAGTAGAAAGTATAAGGGGGCTACTCACTGTCCTGGAAGAATAGCTTTGTATTGGTTTGGTCCAGGCTCTTTGGCTGTATCTGAAACTCAAAGATGGAGGAAAGCCTATGTGGCTGTGTAAGGCCAGTTGCCTTGCTGGGAGCTTGGATGCACCCCCCCCCCCTTTTTTTTCCCTTTTACAAGCCCCGAGCAAGCTCAGACATGCTCGGGCATGTTCCCTTCTCCGTTGCTCGCACAGCCTAGTCTTCCCTTAAAGAGCCCAGTATACAAACAAGGTGCTGCAACCATAGCTTCTTAATAACCAATAGAAGCTAAGTCTTAACAACCAATAGAAGCTAAGTCTTAACAACCAATAGCAGCCGAGTCTTAACAATCAATAGCAGTCAAGTCTTAACAACCAATAGCAGGCAAGTAATTCCAACCAACAACAAGCCAAGTCCTAGGTCAAGGCTTGTAACTCACCCAATAGCAGTCTTGCTCTTCCTCAACTAATCAAGCTATTTCACTCCCTATAAAAACCCCTAAGAGGAGTCAGTGTGACTTCTCCAGCTCCTCCTGTCCAGACCACAGAACCTCACCTGGGAGCCTGAGTAAATTCCCTTGCATTGGATTATTTTGGTGCTGGCCACAGTTTCTTCATTTTATCCTTGGAAACAAACCTCACAAGTGGTGCCGAAACCCGGGAGGAGTTGTAAGACCCCTCCTGGAGGAAACTGACTCCTCCACTCAACACCGGACTGGGGAGCAGCCTTTTCACTGCAAGGTAAGACTTCTGTTGCCCACTACCCCTCCCGCTGCTTGCCTCGACTCGTGGATCCCTGCTCGCAATCATGGCCGCGTCAGGGACTCCTTCTCGTTTCTCGCCTTGGGCCCAGGGCCCGGGCCTCTTCTCGAGGACCTGAGCGTAGAGGAGACATCCCTACACTCTTGTTTTCTCCCTGTGAGGGCTTTTTTGGGGTCAGGATTTTGAGGGAGATGTCCCCACTTTCCTAAACCCTCTCATTCTCGTTTTAGGGTCAGGATTTTGTGGGAGACATCCACACTTTCCTGAACTTTCTCATTCTCGGTGCTCGGTAAGCACAGCCTGGGATGCCTAGCCGCTCTTCTGACCACCCCTGTAGCAGCAATTGAGGTGTGGGTATTCAGAAGCCCCATTACCCTCCGACTTATACTAAATTCTTTAATTCGAACTAGCCCATTTGGCATAAAGGCTCCCGTTAAATATAAACTAAAAATACAGTCTCTCTCTATCTATTTTTATTTCTCAGTTTCGCTTTCTCTTTCTGTTTCTCCCTGCCCCCCCAAAATGGCGGCCACGCCACACGCTTAAGATAACTGCTTCTCACTCTTAGCTTTCTTTCTCTCTTTCTCTCTTCTAAAATGGCTGCTGTGCCACACCCTTAAGGTGGTGGCCGTGTCCCCCTCCTAAAACGGCCGCTTTCTACCTTCAATTCTGTCTCTCTCTCTCTCTTCCTAATTCCGATGCGAGTGAGTGAGTTTATGTGTAGTTCCATGGCCTAACAGCTATGGGGCTTGTGTGGGCCTCCACCCGCAGTTCCACGGGGACGTCATAGGGCATAACGGTGATTCATCCCAGAACTGTCCTACTTGGACTTCCATCCTGAGGTGACCAGGCCCGGGGATTATTCGGGTACACCTTAGCCAAGATACCCCTGAAACATCCCTTTGGGGATGTGGCTGGGAAGGCATCAGACTGGTCTCCCTTCTGGGGGGCACCCACCCTTTGTCTGTCAGTTTTATCTTTATTGTACCTTCCAATTTTCAAATAGCGTCAGCTCAATCTCTCTCCATTCTCTCCTCTTCAATACCTATTGCTGCCTGAAAATTTCCACAACTACCTCCTTCGGGAAAGAATACTTCTGCCTGTGGTGAGTGTAATCTCTGTTCCCACCTCTGCCTCGCCTCTGACTGCCCCACGAAAGCCAACTATGGGGAACCAGAACTCCCGTGTGGACCCCAAGTCACCATTAGGATGCCTAGTCCAGAATCTACCCAAACTAGGGCTTTCTATAAAAAAGAAAAAGCTGGTCTCTCTTTCCAC
>CAUYQU010040010.1:0-34383 GCA_963574635.1 Cheracebus regulus | reverse complement strand
CTTATGAAACTTAGTTTGGCTGGATATGAAATCCTAGGTTGAAAGTTTTTTTCTTAAAAGATGTTGAATATTGGCCCCCACTCTCTTCTGGCTTGTAGGGTTTCTGCTGAGAGATCCACTGTGAGTCTGATGGGCTTCCCTTTGTGGGTGACCCGACCTTTCTCTCTGGCTGCCCTTAGCATTTTCTCCTTCATTTCAACCCCGGTGAATCTGATGATTATGTGCCTTGGGGTTGCTCTTCATGAGGAGTATCTTTGTGGTGTTCTCTGTATTTCCTGGACTTGAATATTGGCCTGCATTGCTAGGTTGGGGAAGTTTTCCTGGATAATAACCTGAAGAGTGTTTTCCAGCTTGCATTCATTCTCTCCGTCACGTTCAGGTACACCTATCAAACATAGATTAGGTATTTTCACATAATCCCATATTTCTTGGAGGCTTTGTTCATTTCTTTTTACTCTTTTTTCTCTAATCTTGCCTTCTCATTTCATTGAGTTGATCTTCAACCTCTGATATCCTTTCTTCTGCTTAGTCAATTCGGCTATTGAAACTTGTGTATGCTTCGTGAAGATCTCGTGTTGTATTTTTCAGCTCCGTCAAGTCATTTATGTTTCTCTCTAAGCTGTTTATTCTCATTAGCATTTCATCAAACCTTTTTTCAGGGTTCTTAGTGTCTTTGCATTGGGTTAGAACATGTTCTTTTAGCTCAGAGAAGTTTCTTATTACCCACCTTCTGAAGCCTGTTTCTGTCAATTCATCAGACTCATTCTCCATCCAGCCTTGTTCTCTTGCTGGTGAGGAATTGTGATCCCTTGGAGGAGGAGAGGTGTTCTGGTTTTGGGTGTTTTCATTCTTTTTGTGCTGGTTTCTTCCCATCTTTGTGGATTTATTTACCTGTGGTGTTTGTAGTTGGTGACTTTCAGATGGGTTCTCTGAGTGGACGTCCTGTTTGTTGATGATGAAGTTATTTCTTTCTCTTTCTTAGTTTTCCTTCAGGCCCCTCTGCTGTAGGACTGCTGAGGTCCACTCCAGACCCTGCTTGCCTGGGGCTCACCTGCAGTGGCTGCAGAACAGTAAGGGTTGCTGCCAGTTTCTTCTTCTATTTTTGTTCCAGAAGGCTACCTGCCAGATGTCAATCTGAGCTCTCCTTTATGAGGTGACTCTTTGGATATTCAGGGGTCGGGAAGCTGCTTGAGGAGACAATATGTCCTTTATAGGAGCTCAAGTGCTGAGCTGTGAGCTATGTTGTTCCATTCAGAGCTACTGGGCAGGTATGTTTAAGTATGCTGCAGCAGAACTTGTAACAGGCTTTTTTTCCCAGGTGCTCTGTCCCAGGAAGGTAGGGCTTTATTTTTAAGTCTCTGTCTTGCTGCTGCCTTTTTTCAGGGATGCCCTGCCCAGCCAGGAGGCAGCCTAGTCACTGTCTGCCTGCAGAGGCTTTGCTGAACTGCTGTGGCCTCCACCCAGCTGCCGTGTGAACTTCCCTGCAGTCCTGTTTATAGGGGTATAGTTAGAACTGCCTCAGCAATCACAGCCCACCTTTGTAATGGCGGACTCTCTCCATAATGGTGGACTGCCTCTGCAATGGAGGGCTGCCCCGGTAATGGCGGACCACCTTGGCAATGGCAGACTGCCTCAGCAATGGTGGACTACCTCAGTAGCGATGGACTGCCTTGGTAATGGCAGACGCCCCTCCACCACCGAGCTGGACCATCCCGGGTTCAGCTGTGCTTGCTGTGAAACTCTCAATCCAGAGCGTTTCAGATTGCTGGTCTTTGTGGGGGTGGGACCAGCCATGCCTGATCACCTGGCTCCCTGCCTCAGACCCCTTTTTTTCAGTTGAATGGGTGACTCTGTCTCCCAGGTGTTCCAGTCACCAGTTGAAACAGTGCCCAGATTGCGCTGGGGGCTCATGGCGCTTTTTCACGTGGGAATCTCCTGGCCTGGCTCCCTGTTTCAGTCCCCTTTATTTCAGTTGAACGGGTGACTCTGTCTCCCAGGTGTTCCAGTCACCAGTTGAAAAGGTGCCCAGATTTGTGAGAGATTTTGTACAGAGACCTGCTGCACCAGCTGAAACAGCCACGCTGGAGGTGCTTTTCCCCTGGCAGTCTCCTGGCCTGGCTCCCTGTTTCCGTACCCTTTATTTCAGCTGAATGGGCGACTCTGTCTCACAGGTGCTCCAGTTGCTTGTTGAAAAGGCACCCAGATTTGTGTGAGATTTTATGTGTAGTCCGGCTGCACTGGCTGAAACAGCCATGCTGGAGACTCGTGGCACTCTTTCACCCAGGAATCTGCTGGCCTGGCTCCCTATTTCAGTCCCCTTTTTATCAGTTGAATGGGCGACTCTGTCTCCCAGGCACTCCATTCAACAGCTGAAACAGCACCCGGACCCATGTGAGTTTTTTGTGTGTGTGCAGAGAGCGCAATGGCCAAAACAGCTGCGCTGGAGACCCCATGGTGCTCCTCCGCCTGGGAATCTCCTGGTCTGTGGGCAATAAAAATCCATCTGGAAATGCAGCGACCACTCATCCTCCATGTTCTTGCTGGGAGCTGCAATCCAGAGCTTCTCTTACTTGGCCATCTTGGATCCAGAACCCACTTTGTCCTTTTTAGTAGCTATGTGGTATTATTGGATAGATGAACCAAATTTATTTAACCAAGTCCCCTGTTGATGGAAGTTTAAGTTGTTTCCAATATTTGCTTAAGAAGAAGGTTGTATCCTTCAATATATAACTTCACATGCTGTAGGCTTTTTTTTATTATTGTATATTGCTCAACATTGGTAATATCAGGGAGAATAGAGCCAAAAGCGGTATAGTGGGTTGAATTTTGACCCCCAAAAGATATATTCCCCTCCAGTGATCACAGCATCAAAGAACTTGATTGGTTTTGCATGAGAGAAATGAGTAAATAAATGAATGTAAGAATGATGGAAGGAATGAAGAGAAAAAGGAGGAAAGAAAAGGAAAAAAATAAAGGGAGAGAGAAAATTAAAAGTAGGCTATGATTATGACAACTGAGGAGCCTTTGGAATCCCAGTAGGGCATCTTGCTAAAATTAAGCCCTTTATATTTAATTCATAAACCTGCTGAAAGTGCTCGTAATTTTCCTGGCATTAACTGCAGTGACACAAGCTGGCCTTCTTCCCACGCTCACCACCCCCACCACTGCTGCTTCAAGTCAAATATTAGAAATGCAGTGAGCAATATCCAAAGTAGAGATGTAGGAGTCTGATTCTTTGATTGTTTTAGATCAGTAAAGCACAAAAAATTCAATAAGGCATGCAGTTATAATCAAAACACAAAAGTGTGTTTGGTGCGTTGAACTTTTTCCCATATGGCCTTTTACATGTGCAAGTCACCATTGGGCCAGACCATTCATACTTGGTCATTGGCAGCTGTACTTACATTGCACACTTGAATGTTTTTGGGGAAAAAAAGCAGGTGTTGAGATGCCTGTCTTCAGAGTGGGTAATGTACCACTGCACATCTTCAAACCTGCTAAAGAAGAGAGTAAGTCATGGAACATCATGAAAAATGGAACAACTCTTTGAAATCTCTGCCTATTGTACCTCCTAGATCATAGTATAGATCCCATCTCTAGCTTTCAGCTCTTCAGCACTTGGCTCCTGCCACTCGCTGTTCTGGGTTTCTCTCCCGTCATCCAGGCAGATAACGGCTTGTCTCTTCATCCTTCAGGGGCAAATGTCACCTTCTCTCTTTCTACCCTAGGAAGAACATCAAGGGAACATGTTACTGATCTTATTAAATTAAAATTACTAATATATATGTAGAAAGAGGCCATTTGGAGCAAGTAATAAAGTGAAGAAATAGACCAGTATTAACAAGAATTGGATCAACCAAGAACTGCAGGTTTTCAAATTAGCATTTTGTATTGTAGCTTTGTCTCCAAGCTCCTAATGAATAACCTTCCTCTCTTAGGATGCTTGAGACTTGCTCTTTTGATAGCCTTTGAGGTACTTGTTTTCTGGATGCATTTAAATTGGATCATGGGGCAGGAGCTTGGCAGTCCTCTAAGGCTTCTCACAAGAACATCTGTGATGTATGTTTAATTCTTTCCTTCCGTTACAGAGATAAATGGTGTCAGTAATCCTGAGTGGCAGGCCCAATGTTTAAGGCTTTTGGAATTATTTGAGTCCCAGGGTCATGGGAATTATAATACATTGAAATATTTACAAAGCAATGTTCAATGGATTCATGATGTGGAGTTCTAGAAACAATAGGGTTTTGTTAATTTCTAGCAGCTTCCCTTTCTACATTTCCATGAGTTTTATCATTTCTGCACTCCCCTAGTCTTTTCAATTTATGCTTTTTGCTTTCAGCCCTCAATACATCTATGAACTAATGATATATCAGACTTTGCATTACATTTCTATTTGGCTACTCTTCTTACTGCCCCTCTGTTGCTCTCATCTCCTCAGCATCTAAAGGCCCCCTCATGCTTCTTAGATTAAATCTTCCACTCTTGTAATTGCCTTCCTCCTTTTACTTAATTAGATAATATCTGAGACAGCTTTGAAGACACTAGGTGCTATCCCAGTGCTAAGTGGGATTGTCATAATTATTATCTTGAAGCCTCATGTCACCCTGATCAGCTGCTTCTCTCTTATTCTTTTTACTCCCTCCTAGTCAGCTCAATATGAATAAAGAAAACAGTTTTTCCTTAAGGAGAAAATGCAAAATATCACAAAGTTCTTTTCCCTATGTTGTCTGTTAATGGAAATTGGGGTATATTCATGCGTTTTGGCCTGGAAAAAAGAACAGGGAAGGGTAAGACATGATTGTGTGTATTGTAAATGATCTGGATCTTTTTTAATGACTTTTGTTTTTATTACTAAACCAACACAAAATTATTATAGAGAAAGCATCTAAATGAAAAGACATGTTGTGTGTTTCTACCTTCCAAATTCTGTTTGCATTTCTATATACACTGTAGTCATATTAATATATTTTCATACAAAAAAGGTAGCTTAATGCACCGAGCATTAAATAACATTAAATTATGTTTTTCTCACATTATCACAACCATGGAGATCCCTCTTACACATATAGAGCATAACTTGTTTAACGAGTCACCTTATAGATGAAAGGGACTGGTTATTGATTTCTAAGAATGAATTCGGCTAATATAAACTATGATACAATCAACATTCTTTAGGCATAGTCATTATAGTTTTCAAAAAAACAATTATATTTGAGCATATCTAATCTATGAGCACTGGCTAATTACCCAGAAGATTATGCTGTCTATCCTGCTGCGCATCATGATTTTTGTTAGAAAAGGACATTCCATCCTGGGGAGTCTCTTGCCCCGTCTTTGCTCATCTTGGACAACTCACACTGGATCAGTCGGCTTTCTGATTTGATATATTTTGAAAATGCCGAAGTTGGATTCTTAGAGTGGTTCTAAAGAATACTCAGGAGCTTCTTGTAAACAGTCCTATATCTCTTAGACATGAGTTGTTTCAGGATCAAGTTCTTCGTGTTTAAAGAACTGGCCACTAGAAAATGATCACTCTGGTGTTATGCCAAATTACAAGGAAAAAAATCTTTTTTTTTTTTGCCAAAATGAATGATATATGTAGGAATTTATTTAAGAAAATAATGGCAAGATTTGTACACTGAAAACAACAAATCATGATGAAAGAGATTAAAGAAGACATAAAAATAGCCATTTCATGTTTGTAGATTAAAGACTCAATATTGTTAGGCAGGCAGTTTTCCATATTTTATCTAAAAACTCCATGGAATTCTTCTTGTTCATTTTACTTTAAGTTCTGTGGTACATGGGCAGATCTTGCAGGATTGTTACATAGGTATACACATGCCATGGTGGTTTGCTGCCTCCATCTGCCCATCACCTACATGAGGTATTTCTCCTAATGTTATGCCTCCCCAATCTCCCTACCCCCTGCTATCCTTCCCCTAATCCCCTACCCTCCAGCAGACCCCAGTGTGTGATGTTGCTCTCCCTGTGTCCATGTGTTCTCATTGTTAAACACCCAGTTATAAGTGAGAACATGCAGCGTTTGGTTTTCTGTTCTTGTGTCAGTTTGCTGAGAATGATAGTTTCCAGATTGATCCATGTCCCTGCAAAGGACACGAACTCATCATTTTTTATAGCTGCATAGTATTCCATGGTGTATATGTGCCACATTTTCTTTATCCAGTCTGTCTTTGATAGGCATTTGGGTTGGTTCCAAGTCTTTGCTATTGTAAACAGTGCCAAAATGAACATACGTGTGCATGTGTGTTTATAATAGAATGATTTGTAATCCTTTGGGTATATACCCAGTAATGGGATTGCTGAGTCAAATGGTATTTCTATTTCTAGATTCTTGAGGAATCACCACACTGTCTTCCAAAATGGTTGAACTAATTTGTACTACCACTAATAGTGTAAAAGCATTCCTATTTCTCCACATCCTCTCCAGCATCTGTTGTTTTCAGATTTTTTTTAATGATCGCCATTCTAACTGGCGTGAGATGGTATCTTCATGTGGTTTTGATTTATATTTCTCTAATGACCAGTGATGATTAGCATTTTTTCATGTTTGTTCACATGTCTCCTTTTGCAAAGTGTCTTTTCAAATCTTTTGCCCACTTTTTGATGGGGTTGTTTTTTTCTTGCATATTTTAGTTCTTTATAGATTCTGAATATTAGTCCTTTGTCAGATAGGTAGCTTGCAAAAATTTTTTTCCACTCTGTTGGTTGCTGTTTCACTCTAATAATTGTTTCTTTTGCTGTGCAGAATCTCTTAAGTTTAATTAGATCCCATGTCTATTTTGGCTTTTGTTGCCATTGCTTTTTGGTGTCATGAAGTCCTATTATAAGGAAAATTCTAAAGGAAGGAAGAATATTAATGCTCATTGACCATTTATGCGGTGTGGACATTGTATCCTCTCAACAACCTTGTAAGACAAATGTGGTCACACCTTTATTTTATAGTTTATTAAATTAAGCTATCAAGTAGCCAAGGCATAGGAGAGCCTAGATTCAAAGGCTTGTCTATTTGACACTTTCTTCCCTTCTAATACTCAGTTGTATAGTTTAAGTCTTCACCGCAGAGTTCCAAAAGAAAAGGAGAATCTGCATCTATTTATCTTCAGTGTTTACTTTCTTGTTAATTATCAGTTCGGTATGCATTTGCCTATCCCAGTGTTAGGAAGCAACTTTTCTCTTGCTTTACATGTAGTTCATGTTTTCATTAGAATCCTTGATGTATTAGTCTTCTTTCTCTTTAACTAACAATTTAATATAAATTCATGAAGCCTCTAAATAGTGTTGTATGTGATGTTATTTAACCTGTCTTGCAAAATTTGTTTATAAAAACAATACCTCCCTTTGCGGGAAGTAAACATTCTGATTCAGAATGAATATCACCTGCGAGCCTCAGAGTGCTCTGTATCCATGTGATTGACTGAATTCTTAAGGAGAATTCCCAAATTGCTAGACCCAGATGTTTTATAAACACAACAGTGGATGGGAGCACATATACTCACAAACTGAGGACTCTAACAACAAAGAGAACAATATAGCATAGGGGTTATAAGCACAGGCAGGCAGCTTTAGAACCAATCTTAACTCTGTCTCAGTTTCCTTCTCTGTATAATGGGGAGATGCTAATTCTTACTTGGAGATTCATTGTGATGGCTAAATGAGCTAATGTGCTTTCAAGTGCTTAGTAGAGTGCTTGGCACATCAGTTTGATTTCAGTGGATGATCATGAAGGAAAATACATTTTAAGAAGTAGAGAGTAGTATCATTAAGTGAATTTGTACTGAAAATCACAAAAAAGATGGAAAAACTGACCCATCTAATGTAGACATCAATGATAGTATCCCCTTTTTATTATAAAAAGTGCCATGCAGAACCCAGAATTACTTCATAAGCTTAATTTTAACCAATTACAGGAATAATGTTTTACTCCTTTTGGAATCATATTCTTGCTCTTCTGCTCATTTAAGAATCTGGGAAAAGCTTTGAGTTCTCCAAAGAAATATGCACATTCGACCAGGTGCAGTGGTTCATGCCTGTAATCACAGCACTTTGGGAGGCCAAGGTGGGCGGATCATGAGGTCAGGCGTTTGAGACCAGCCTGGCTAACATGGTGAAACCCCGTCTCTACTAGAAATACAAAAAAAATAGCCAGGCATGGTGGCACGTGCCTGTAATCCCAGCTACTTGGGAGGCTAAGGCAGGAGAATCACTTGAACCCGGGAAGCGGAGGTTGCAGTGAGCCGAGATTGTGCCATTGCACTTCAGCCTGGACAACAAGAGCAAGACTGTCTCAAAAAAAAATGCACATTCATACCACATTTTTCAATTTTAGAGAAACCCATCTACGCTAGATTAAGACTAGGCAGGGCCAGGTGCAGTGGCTCACGCTTGAAATCCCAGCACTTCAGGAGCCCAGGGCAGGCAGATCACCCAGCACTTGAGGTCAGGAGTTCAAGACCAGCCTGACCAACATGGAGAGACCCTGTCTCTACTAAAAATACAAAATTAGCTGGGCCTGGTGGCGCATGCCTGTAATCCCAGCTACTCGGGAGGCTGGGGCAGGAAAATCACTTGAACCAGGGAGCCAGAGGTTGTGGTGAGCCAAGATCGCACTATTGCACTCCCGCCTGGGCAACAACTTCGTCTCAAAAAAAAAAAAAAAGACTACTCAAAAACATAGAGGTAATAGGTAGCACTTCATTTATCTGAATGAAGTCAGAAGGGAGAGTCTATGGCCAACTCAGGGATCCAGATAAGTATACCTGACCCTAAAGCCAGAATCCTGATCATTGCCATTTACTGGATACGTTCTCTGTCCTTAAGAATTCAAAATGTATAAAGGAAGACAAATAGGGAAATAAAATTACAGTGTAGTATGGCAAGGGCAACAATACGTGCATATATAGAAGGAATTACTTCATAATGCAGGTTAGCAAGAAGGCCACAAACATCACTAAAACAACTCCCACTTAGGCTGACTTCACACATGCAGCAGTGGCCCCAGGGTGTGTCAGAATTGTGGGAGATTTTATGGATTATGTGACCATACACTATGTCAAAATCAAAGAACCAGAGCAGAGGTAACTCAAAGAATTACCTACATCCTTTCTCACCAAGTCTGTCTCCCTTGTCTCTATGAGATGAAGAAGAGAGAGAGGGTCAGGGAGGCTGATTGGGAACTTCTCAGGAGACATACCTTCACCCTTTGTTTGATAGGTTTTATCCATCTGTAATACTCTCCAAAGACTATCATACCCATGCCAAGCCTTGAGAGTCCTAAACTCTTGATTCCAAATATCCAGAGAAGGAAACAGACATACTTGATCTCTCACACCCATAACCTTATTTATGGGCTCCAACTGTGTCCCAGGCCTGGAAACATGCTTGTTTAGCAAATGATTCTAACATGGACAAGCAAGAAAAAAAAGGTACTAAGAGAATAGGCTCCCCATTCAATGATGCTTGAGTGAGCATGGGAGCAAAATTAATTTCTCTCTTCAAGTGCATTGCTAACTCCACCAGAATTAGACCTTTACAGCTTAATATTTTCCTTTTGACACACCTAAATTCCAATTATAGCCCGATACCTGCAAGCCATGGGCAAGTTACCTAACCTCTCTGAACACTCAGTGAACACATACTGCTTATTTTATACCTGGCATGGTTCTGAGTGCTTTACACACGTGGACTCAGCCCGTCTTCACAACACCCTTCTGGAGAAGGAATTTCTATTAATATCATTCGATAATGAGGCTCAGAAGGACAAGCAGACTGCTCAGAGATCCCATCACTGAGTATATACCCAAGGAATACAAATCATTCTAACCATTAAGACACACGCACACATATGTTCATCACAGCACTATTCACAATAGCAAAGATAGGGGGCCAAGGTAGGCATCCTTCAATACCTAGCTTGTTGAGGGGTTTTAACATCAAGGGATGATGAATTTTATCCAAAGCCTTTTCTGCATCTATTGAAATAATCATGTGGTTTTTGTTTTTAGTTCTGTTTATGTGTTGTATCATATCTATTGATTTGCATATGTTGAACTAACCTTGCATCCCAGGAATAAAGCCTACATGACCGTGGTAGATTCGCTTTTTGATGTGCTGCTGGATCCAGCCTGCTAGTACTTGTTCAGGATTTTTGCATCGCTGTTCATCAGGGATATTGGCCCGAGTTTTCTTTATTCATTGAGTACACAGGTTTTTAAGCTCTGAAATCAGATCCTCGCTTTAATTTTGGCACCGTATAATTGTGAAACCATG
This sequence comes from Cheracebus regulus, assembly GCA_963574635.1. Lineage (NCBI taxonomy): Eukaryota > Metazoa > Chordata > Mammalia > Primates > Pitheciidae > Cheracebus > Cheracebus regulus. The sequence continues at coordinate 24,093 of CAUYQU010040010.1, read as the reverse complement.
AGAGAGTCATTCATTCTTTCTTAATCTCAACTTCTCATCTCTAAATATCATATGATAATAAGTGACCTTATAGGATTGTTGAAAGGATTAAGAGAGATAAAGTCTTTTATTTTGAGTTCTTAGTAAATGTGAATTCTTCTTTTATTCCCTGAGTTCTCTTATTTGTGAGCAAATTAGAGCTTGCCCATAGCTGTGCTCTTTGTTGCCCCAGTACACCTAATACACAACCAACTTTCAAGCCCTTCTTGCCCAACAGAGCATCAGTGGCTCCTCTTCTCTGACATCCTCAAGGTTGGCAGAGTTCATGTTGACCCTGAATCACAGTTGACAGATTATTTTCCAACTGCATCACGGGGTTTTTTGGTTTGAACCAAACTGCAAGGGCAGTATTTTACATCTATTTCCCAAACCTGATACTAAGCAGTAACATCTTCAATTTATATGTATTATGAGTTGAATGCATTGTATTTATTTATCCTCCAAAAAATTGTGCTCTTTAATGGCACCTTTATTAGAAAAAGTGAAATACGAAATTTATTTTAAAAATTAGGAAAACTCTGATAACCAAAAAAGAAAGTATAAATTATCATAATTCACATCACCCTGAGATAACCACTTGTAACATTTTGTTTTAGACAAACTGTGTGTATATGAAACATATGTAAATACATATGTGTCTCGAAACTTATGTATCTAAACATATAAATCTCCAAATTTGGAGTCAGATGGTATGTTCTATTTTAACCTGCTTTTTTCACAGAATATCTTACAAACATTTTTTCAGGTCATTAAATATTCTTTAGAGCATAATTTTAAGATGTGACATGGCATGCCCCACACATAAGTCATGAATACCTTAAGCCCTTTCTTCTCTCATTAGTGATTAGGTAGCTTTTGTATTTTCACATTGTAAACAATGCTGCAATGATACATCAGGAAGGAGGCTAAATCATTGTCATAAGATTGGAATTCTGGGTTCCAGTTGGCTTCAGTCAACATTATCTAACTTATACCCCAGCAGCCTATTTCTCCACCACCACACATCATCATCTGGGTGATTATCATCACCATCAATTTAACAGGCAGAAAGGAGTACCCAGTTAGTGAGATGCGAGGCCAGAATTTTTTCTGTTTATTTATTTTTATTTAATTATTTTTGAGACGGAGTCTCTGTCACCCAGGCTGGAGTGCAATGGCATGGTCTGGGCTCACCGCAACCTCTGCCTCCTGGGTTCAAGCAATTCTCCTGCCTCAGCCTCCCATATAGCTGGGAGTACAGGCACGTGCCACCACACCCAGCTAATTTTTTGTTTTTTTTTAGGTAGAGATGGGGTTTCACTGTGTCAGCCAGGCTGGTCTCGATCTCCTGACCTCGTGATCTGCCTGCCTCAGCCTCCCAAAGTGCTGGGATTATAGGCATGAGCCATCATGCCCAGCCTAGTGAGGCCAGAATTTGAATCTAAGTCATGTCTTACAGCAAAGCCATGACTTGGCCCTGTCTACCCACCAGGGCCTCCCTACCCATGACTTTGCTGATGAATGTAAAATTCACAGGCCGTAGGGCGTGAGAGCTTGACTAGAGATGCCCATTCTGCCTCTCTGAGGCCCAGTTTTTGGTAAAGGCCAAACGTTTGCACATTTGTGTCCACTGGTGTGGAAATCTCTCAACATCGTTAGCTAAAGGAAAAAGAAAAAAGCAAGTGAAGCACTGGAAGGGAAGGGATATGCAGAGTGTCCTGCTTGAAAAGAGGGTGATTTGCAGCAGAACTTCACCAGCTACTTGCGTCTGCTTTCTCCATACCCCAGCTCTCTAGGGCCCTGGGTTCCTTGAAGACAATGCTTCTTCCAATGGGTTTAGGTGCCACTTGTCTCAATCACTTGGAAGTCCCCTGTTTTTAACAATACAGATTCTTGGAACCACTTTTTATCTTAAAACTGGAATCTGGAATGGATTCTTGGTAAATATAATAGGTGACCTCAGCAAGTGATCACAAAATTTGAGAACCACTGTTTAAAATCTCCTCTCTAGGAAATTGCCTGAGTATCTTTGTTAATCCAACTCTATGCTGTTAATCACTGGGCTTGTTAACATTTACTGAGTGTGTGCTGAGTGCCAGGCACTGTTCTAAACACTTTTACAAATAGTAAGTCAAGGAGTGTACTTGGCAACCCAGTGACATTGTGCTAATATTATCTCTATGTTACGGATAAGAAAACAGAAGCGCAAGTTACACCAGTAGTGAAGTGGATATCCACAAGGCCTGGCTCCTAGTCACTATGTTGGAATATTTTCTTGGATCCCTCACACTGTACTCCTGCAGCCAATATGCTGGAGGCAATACACAAAGTGGTTCAAGAAACCCACTTTGGATCAGGCAAATCTGGATCTAAGTTCCTAACTCATAATGGTATTAGTCAGAGCCCTTGCAGGAAACACTTGGCACATTCAATTGAGCAATTTGAGGATAATTAATAAAGAGAATCTCTGCAATTGTGTGGGCAGGGTGCAGGGAAACCTCAAGAAGAATCCCTCAAGGGCTGGCATTGGCCACAGCTCCTTGACCGCCATGAGGCCTCCTATCAGTGCTGCTTACTGGCCAAAGGCAACCAGAAACCAGAAGTCAAAAGAGCAGACTGAGGCAGCCCCAAGCCGGCAGCCTCCCTAGGCACAGCACAGAGGAGAAGGGGCCGGTAGATCTGGAGGCACAAAGGACATGTTTCTTAACCTCTGAGTTTCAACGCAGTCAAATTTAACTTAAGAATAACAATTATGCCTACACTCACTGACTTACTAAGTAAATGACATAATGCTTGTACAGTGCTGAGCACAGAGCAGGACATGTGATGAGCACAGCGGAGATGTTAGCTGCGATTGTTATCAACTGCTCTCAAAAAAAGGGCTTAGGTGAAAGTGTAGGACCCTACTCTGTTGTTCCAGTTTTATTGCTTCCTTTGTCTCACTTTATCCGAGGAATTCCCTTCTCTTTGACCCTCAGTGTCGTAGTCTGTGAAAATAGCAACAACAGTAACCACTACCACTATTACTGCTGCTACTTATTTACCATTATTATGTAACTGATGTTGGACACTTGGGGCCTCTTATGTTTGGGCATCTTACCAAACTTCCTTCCGGGGATTACTGAAAGCAAAGCCGGTGAAACTAATGACCTTTCTTTCAAGATTACAGTGCTCACCTCAACACGCACCTTGGCTTTATGATCAAATCCATGCTCCTGCCCCGGAGGGTGCAGTAGACTTCCATTATGTTTGTCTGGGTTTCCCAGGTGATTCTAATCTGCCTTGCTGGAGAAGGACTGTCTTAACAGAAGACGAATAAGCTCAAGGATGTGTGGAATGGGAGGCCAGGGCAGTAGGTGACAGAGTCCTGCGAGTCAACCAAGCGTTTCCCAGCACAAAACGGCAGAGGGAGCATAGCGGATGAAACATGGAGAGGAAGGCAGGGCGTCCAGGGGTGGTCTGAGCAGAGGTAGAGGAAGATCATGCGGGGCCTGTGGGCCATGCAAAGGAGTTCGGATTTTACCCTAAGAGCACAGGATGCTCTTGGAGGGCTCTAGAAGGGGAGTAACAGATTCTGTTTTGTGTTTTAAAATATCATTCTAGCTGCAGTGAGGAAAGTGGATTATGGGTGAGCATGAGGAGGCTGACATGAGTCCAGAAAGAAATAGTTTTGGTTTGGACTCAGGTTGCAACAGAGAAATAGAAGTGTACCCCTTCAGCATATATTTTGGAGCCTGGAAGACAGTAGGAATTAGGGGAATCATAGTAACCTGAAGCCCCTGCACACATGATGGTGGGGCGGTGCTGCCCTCTGAAAATGCCATCTCACTAGCTGGAGGCTTGGGGGGCAGAGTAACTGGAACAGAAAAGGAGAAGGGTGCTGGATGCCTTCTCTTTGCCCTTCCAAATACTCTCCATCTTTTCCACCTTGCACTATGGCATGGGAGGAGTTTACATCTGGCTTTCTGTTGTCTTTGGCTAATGGGTAGCATTGGCAGTTGTTGAGGGATGAGGAGAGGAAGTTAAGGAATTATTCCTGGGTCCTCCAGGCAGGGTCACCGCCAGTTGGCTGCATCCTTGGAAAAGAGGCCACAGCCCTTTCAGCTTTCTCTCTGTCTACCCCGGCCACCCACTACCTCACCCCGGGAATTATTCTCTCTTTGTCCCTAATCACCAAAGGTCGTAACCACCAGAACCCTGACAGGTGCACGCTGACAGTCCCAGTAGGGCAGACCTCTCCAGTGCTCGGTGTGAGCCTTCCTAGGGAGCACTGTGATGGTGGCCACTGGTGCTTCTTGGGGGTGTCAGAAATGGCCATCTCACCTGTGTCTCTGTCAGGCAGAAAGTAGAACTCTTTGCTAAGGTTTTGTTTTGTTTTGTTTTGCACGTCATAGTCTTAAATTTTTAAAAATCCATCACCCCTGTTCACTGTGATTTCAGATCAGAGTCCCTAATGTACTATTAGGTGCTTTATTTCCATTTTGAAGTGACAACAGTTAGGGTGAACAGCCTGGTAAATAGGCGTGAACCAGGAATCTGCCCTCCACTCACTGAGGAAAGACCCAGGGTATGTCATTCTACTGTGGACTAGTGAAAGATTAGTAGACGGCATTTTTCCCACACATTAATCCATCATCTACCATATCCCAAATTTTACCATATCCGCATATGCATCACCTTCCTGATATTTACCTTATTTCTGTTAAAAAAAATGACTCACTTTCTAACTTCATTCATTGCTAAAGGAAGCTTCCTATCAGTCATCAGTGGAAAGCAAGTATTACTTGCTATTAATAAAAGGTAACCAAATAACAATAATAATCAAAAACCATACAAAAAAGGTAGCAGAATACCACTGAAAAATCATCTCACATACTATACTTTGAGAAAGACTGTACTCAATGATCTCTACAGTCTCCAGCTCAGACAATCTATACATCTGTAAAAATAAATAACAAGATTAACAAGATAGAATGTCTGCAGGGCATGTGCTACCCATACCCCCTGGTTTAGTGTCTTTCAGGATGGCTACTAAGGAGAAAGTTTGGCAGGATCAGGGACTCGGGTGACACAAACAATATCATCCTATATTTTAAATAAATGGCCACACATTTGAAGCGTGGCATTCTGGGTTCCGTTTTTGTCTCCCAATGTTTCAGAGCGTAGACTGAGCAATGGCTCGTCCTTTCACCTGGATGCCTTGCTAGACCACCTTCTGAGAAGCAGGCTGGTAAAGCCATCTTCAAACACTGAGGAGCATCACCCTCAATTTGCAGTCTATTCAAGGCTTTTAGACATTCGTTCTGAATGCCCAAGAAGTTTCTCCTTAAGAAAATTTGCTTTTAAATATCAATATCCAATTTATTCTATTTTCCACTCTGAGCAGATTCCAAATATGGTGTCCAAAATGCATCAAAATAGAAGTGTGTTTGTGTGTGTGTGTGTGTGTGTGTGAGAGAGAGAGAGTGAGAGAGAGAGAGAGAGACAGAGAAAGAGAAGCCAGCTTATCTTTAATTGAATGTGTCATTGATGTAGGAGATGAGACAGGTAACTTTGGGGTCTTTGAAGTTAGAAACTAATAGTTCTTCCAGATTCCAACCTGAGAGCTGTGTCTGTGTGACCATAGCTAGATTTAGCTAGCACCACTAAATGTACCCTGGGAATACATGATTGAGAGAGATAAAAAGAAAAACAAGGCTAAAATAGTACCATCTCACTGTAAGGAATTGACTACCCCACCTCCAAAATGTTTCTATTCCATGCCCACCATGTATGTACAGCACATCAAAATACTAGTTTTCATCTGATCCTAAAAAATTGAAACTCCTGATTTTTTCTTCTGTAAAACTGCTTGCTTCCTTTAAGGTTTCCCTTCAAACAGTGGTTCTGCAGCTGGCTCACATTAGAATCAGCTGTGGAACTTTCAGCACACAGATGCCCAGGCCTTACCTGGGTGAATTAAGCCCCAAATCTCTGCAGCTGAGCCCCAGGCATTTTAGTATTTTTGCAAAGCTGGTTGACCCCTCCAGGTCTCTGGAAATTCTGTCATTTCTTGAAGACAAGCCTGCCTGATGGAAGGGTTTGGCCATGAACCAGGGAGGAAGTTCTGATTAAAAGGCTCTCTTAGTCTGCTTGTGTTCCTATAAAATAATACCTGATACTAGGTGATTCTTGTGAGAGCCTTGGGCTCCTTCTACTCATGGTAGAAGGCAAAGGAGAGCCATTGTGTACAGAGAGCGCATGGTGAGAGAAAAAGCAAGAGAGAGAGGGGAGGTGCCAGGCTCTTTTCAACAACCAGTTCTCTTAGAACTAAGAGTGAGAATGACACCAGCCATTCATGAGGGATCTGCCCCCACAATGCTCCACCTCCAACATTGGGGATCAAATTTCAACATGAGACTTGGGGTCAAACCATATCCAAACCATGACAAAGGCCAAAGGAGACTTTCCTTGACTCTTCTCTAGTGAATGGCATTATTTTCTAGAGAGCAACAGCAGTTTGCTGGAGTTGCCTAAGTATTCTCCATCCCCTTGCTCTGTACCTCTGTATTATAGCATTTACATTTACGTTTAGCTGTTCACTTTCTGTTTTCCTCTGACAGCATAAGCTCAGAGACACCTGGGATCATGTCCCTCTTATTCATTGCTTATATCCTCAGTACTTAGCCCAGTGTCTTGTTCATACTAGATGTGCAAATAAATACTTGTTCAACGAATGAATTTAATAATGTTTTATTCTCATTGTATTAAGGTATATATTTATCATCTATTAAGGGCAAGCGACATTAGATTTCTGTTTACAGTAGAGGTAGTCTGCTTTTTAAATGAGTTAGTATAAGGAAAAAGGGAAATTCATTTAAAGAAAAATATTATGTAAATAGAAGTAAAAGTGGTGCACAGATGTGACATCACTCATGGAAATGATAAGTGAATGACTGACATTTGGGAAACACTAGTCTAGGAAGCAGCTCTGGAAACAAAGACCAAAGAACAAGCTTGGAAATAAGAGGAATACTACATAGTCCAAATCAGGATGCTGGTTGAGGTATGATTCAACTAGCACTAATTGAGCATTAGCTAAGTGATCAGAGCTCAGTGATGGTAAGTGGGATTTAGAATCTAATCCCATCTTTAAAGCATTCATGGTGAGATAGCCATGGGCACCACGATAGTAGAAATCGACATATACAAAGCTCCAAATAGGCCAGAGAAGAGCAGTGTTTGTTCATCCAGGAAATCAGGAAATCCTTCTCAGAAGAGAATTTTGAGTAGAGTTCTAAAGAATGGGGACAACTTAAATAGGTAGAAATGGAGGACAAGGCAATCTAGACTGAGGAACAGCTGAAACAAACCCAGGTGGAATAGTAGCAGCAATGGATGCAGGGAAATGATCACAGGGCATTCTGAAAGAAATATATAGGCTTCAGTGGAAAATTTACATAACACTTTCTCTTTGCCTGCCTATTCTCAAGGCATCATCCCAAAGGCATTTCTGATGATAGTGTCCATATCCTCATGGAAAGGAGCTCCTGGGAGGCATCTCTGCTTCCAAATTACCAACACAGTCGTCCCTTTTCTTTCCATAGAAAGAAAAATGTCCAGGAAACCCTGTCCTGTCATTCTCATTATAAACATTTAAGCAGCAATCAGTAGTTGCCATAATTTGCATTAATGGGATGCCTGTCCTTGAGAAAACCCCTGAAGAATGGTGACATTACTTTGCCAGAACCCTGAGCAGCTCTGCAGACAGAGAGCTGCTCTCCATCAGCACCAGAAATCCAAATAAACCTACCCTTGGAACTATCAAGAGTCCAGCCCAAGCAAAAAGGCTCTTTCCCCTTTCATCTATCTCAAGAGGGAAAACTATCCTTGAAAAGATTTCCCCTGGTAGCCAAATGCATAAGCCTCCCCATTTCCACTTCCCTGCTATTTGAACCTAGCAACCCCCTGATGGGTAATGAATGTCCTTTGCATGGCTTTATCCTGCTTTTTTCAATACTGTGTCCCCATGTGTCAAGCTCATACCTTCAGTGTTCATTTTTTAAAGTTGGTGTGATTTAGTGTGGCACTTTATCTTCCCAATATACCTCAGAGTTAACATGCTACCTAATTTTATCAAAGGTCTTTGTCTTGAGTTACAGCATGGAACAGAATATTCTAGGGAGGTCTTGATTATATTAAATAATGCATGAAGAAATGAACCTCTCTTCCCAGTGGTTCCAAAGCTCCTGCTGGTCTCTCACTTCCTTCCCACATGTTAATATCTGATTTTGAGAAAAATCCCACTTGAAAGATAACTATAGGAGATAAATGACCTCTCTCTTTTCTTTCTTTCTCTGAATCAAAAAGCAATCTGTGCAGTGTGTCTCCCTCTTGATCATCCCTCATGATTAAAATCTCATTTTAAATCAAAATGTGTTTCACAGAATGTTAATGACTATTATGCAACCTCAATTTGGGGTCAAATAAACTTTAGGGAATACTGAGTTAAGCAAAGTTGAGCAGGTATCTTTACTGAGGTCATGTCCAAGCTTTTAATAAGTGACTCTGCACTATTAATATTCAAGAGGACCAAGAACACTTCCAGATTTACTGTTTTTCCATGAAACCCCTTTTAATGCAGCATCTTAAGAGATATAAGTCCATCAACTAGAGTTAAACTAACAAAAAGTGGCCCATCTCGATCTGCAACAGACACTCAAATGTTAATGTTGCCCTGAAACTACAACTTACAGGGCAGTTACCATTGTTGCCTAAAAAATCCACTCAGTTTCTAACGCTAACTTATTGTGTGAGTCAGGATTTAGTCACACTTACTATTCTTCCAGTTTGTATGTAAGAAGAAGTATTTTTTTTTACTTGTACGTGTAGCAAAATTAAGGCCAGGGATTTATCTTAATTCTCACAACAAGAGATCACCTTTGCCTACCAACATGTAAGCACCACTCAGCACTGATGGAGTACTATGCAGTCTTCCTCATCCCATTTTGACCAGTGACACCCACAGGGAGAGGGCTGCTCAGGGTTGGGTGCAACTCTCTTTCCTCTAGAGCTGAAATATGTGGTGTCCTCATTCACACTTTGAATAACTAGAGATATCAATCGTTACTCCCTCCAATAATTTGAGCAATAACTGATCCACAAAATTGACACCCAAAAAGAAAACAAAATATCAGTGTTATTAAGGGTAAAGCTAGATTGAAGAACGTGTGGACCTCCTGTTTACAGCTATCTTCAGTCAAACTGACCTGCCTGTCCACAGTAGGTGAGATGAAGTTTGACCACCGGCTTGCCTGACTCTAGGGTCTATATGTTATTTTCTTCTTGCATACATGCACACACACATAGAAGGAATACAGTCACTCTTCATTATCCATGAGGGACCCTTGGGGAAACCAAACTCCTCGAATGCTCAAGACCCTAGCATAAAATGGAGTAGTAGTTGCATGTAGCCTGCACATAAAATGGAGTAGCATTCATATATAGCCTGCACGTATCCTCCCATAGCCTTTAAATCATCTCTAGATTACTTATAATACTGAATACAATGTAAATGCTATGTAAATACTGTTAAAATATATTGGTTTTTTATTTGTGTTATTTTTATTGTTGTGTTGTTATTTTTAAGTTTTTTTGTTATTTTCTGAATATTTTCCACTTGTAGTTGGTTGAATCTGCAAATGTGGAACCCAAGTATAGGGAGGGCTGTCTATACTAAAATGTTTGTTAAACTAAATGAAATTTACAGAGAATCTGTGACTTCTCTGTGCCCCATACCACAGGAGCTAAATGATCCTAGAATGTGACAGTCAAGAGATAAGCAAATTCCAACTGGACTGTAATTGCAATCCTTAAAAGTTGATGCTTTGCTAGAGAGGAAGAATATAAAAGATAATTCAAAAGGAAATATATCAGTAAATGGCTTTAAGTAATTACAGGAGAATTAAGTACAGATTTAAACTCACAGGACTGGATTTTGGAAGCCAACTGTCCCTAAAGGACATGAACTAGGGTGCCCCTATTGGCACAGAATAGTCTGGGCCTAAGACAAGTGGCTGCTGTCCATCTGAAGCTCCCAGTTTAGGTACCTAGCACACTCTGGCAAGAAGGATACAATACTTTGGGACTCATCCACCCACCATTAGTTGGCGGTGGGGGTGAGGGGATGTGGTAAGGGAAGACCCCTAACTTGACTTCCCCACCATGGCATAGGAGCATGGCTACTGGTCCAGAAGCTAGTGGGAAGGAGCACTTCAGCAAAGTTGTTGGGCTGCTGCTCCCCACCCCTGCACCCGGACCCCCACATCTGTAAGGGCCAGTGAGTATTCCAATGACTGAGGGAGGATATTAAATAACAAGTAAAAATGCCATAGGAGATATGAGCTGGAAGGAGATAAAGGAAGAGGGAAAAAAACTTTTTCCTGCTTTTTGAACAAAGAACTCCCCTATTGTTATTTTTCACTGGACCCAGCAAATTCTGCAGCCCATTCTACCTGTAAAGTAAGGGGCACACCTAACCTGGCAGTTACAGCTGGTCGTGTTACCCAGGGTGGACACTGCTCCTGCGTGGTCCATGGTGCTTCCCACCCTTTGACTAGGAAGTTTTGTTCAAGTGGAAGTAGATGTGGGAGCACTCCACAAAGCCTCCAATCTATCTTCTGTCCAAGGTTCTCTTCTGTATATTGAGGAATAATAATATCACACTCTCAGAATTGTTAACAGAATTGCTGTGATGACTAATTTGGAATAATGTAAGTAAAAACACTCAGCAAAGTAGCAGATGGGGAGCATGCATTCCATTAATAGTAGCTATATTGCAAGGTCCTCTAGGGGTGCTTCTCAAGTTTTCAGCATATACACATCTCACGGAAACGTGATCTAGCACAGATTCTCATTCAGAAGCTCTGGGGTGAGCACTGGTCTGTGACCTTAGCCTCCTGATCTCAGGACCATACTTTGAGAAGCAAGCCTCTCAGAGATACAAAATGAATACAGCTGTTTTTAGTTTTAAGGAGTTATGGAGAGAAACCAGATTTATGGAGAGAAACTAGACATACAGTCAACTAGCTAAATGGCAAAGCAGAGTGCCAGTACAAACAAATTGCCTTGAAAGAGACAGCTATTCTCTCATTCTCACTCACCCAGGCTTTGTGGGGGAGTTTTCATTTGAGCTGAATTTGAATGATGAGTAGACTTTGAGTGGGTTCTGACTCTTGGGTTCTGGTCCTGGCTGTGCCAGCAGGGAAACATTCATGGAAGTGGGAAAGCATGTGGGAAATTAAGGTACTAAAAGCCCTACAGATCCCAAAGCTTAAGGTGTGGTGAAGAGGAGGAGGGAGGCGGATAGTGGACCGTGAAGCTGGAAGACTGTGTCACAGGTATCAACAGAACAGTCTAGGATAGTTTTATGCAAATGTATTAGTATCCTAGGGGTGCCATAGCAAAGTGTCACAAACTGGGTGGTTTAAAACGACTGAAATTTATTGTCTCATCATTCTGAAAGCTGCAAGTCTGAAATAAGGTATGGCAGGGCTCTCTGCTCCCTCTAAAACCTATAGGGGAATCATTCCTTGCTTCTCCCTAGCTTTTGGTGGTCTTCCAGCAATCTCTGGTGTTTTATAGCTTGCAACTCGATCACTCCAATCTCTGCCTCTGCTATCACATGATATTCCCCCACGTATCTATTTATACACCTGTCTTATTACATCTGTCACATTAGGTTAGAGGTCTACCCTACTCCAGTATAACCTCATCTAAGCTAGTTATATCTGCAATGACCCCATTTCCATATAAGGTCACAGTATTAAGTATTGAGAGTCTAGACTTCAACAAAACCTTGTTGGGACATATAATTCAGTCCGCAACAGCAAATATGTTTGCACTTTTTGGGCCCAAGTAATCATCTCTGCCCTATCAGATAAACTTCAAAGGTGGCCTCTGGGAACAAATGAGGATCCAGAGACCCTCTGCCTTTTCGACCCTCTGCTTATTTACCTCCTCCCAAATAAGCAAAGATTTTTAGAATGTCCTGGGCTTCACTCAACCTACCTGTAAATTTAGGATGATGGTGTTGGGGAAATGAGAGTAGCATTATAAATCTCGTAGCAATTTTCTCTCCATCTACATACTTCTATAGGAATGTTATGTCATTCCCAAGGAACTTCTGGGACTGTAAATCCACCAGGTTCCTCCCTAATGCAGTCACATAGCAGAATTTAATAAAACAATTACTTAAAATATCTCTCCAGCTTTTGTGAGAAGCAGTGGCCTTCCATTCTTTCCCTTTGTTCTTGCTCGATAGAAGGTGACTGTAAACATTGTTTATCATGTGAATTTTGTGGGCAAGTGGAAGGGAGCATTGGCTAATTATTTTATCAAATTGAACCATCCTCTTTGAAAAACTGTAACTTTCAAAAATTAAGTGTCTTTCCCTCTTTCAACCATATGTTCTCTGGTACATAAGTGAATGCATTGTCACTTAGCTGCATGACATTTTATGTTCCAAATAGCACTCCTTCCTAATGTCTTAGGGGTTATCAGCATGAAAGAAGCATTTCACACTAAACCCCTACAGGTATTGCCATGAGCAATAATAAGTTTTTCAAGCTCACTCTGTTAGACTGATTGTCCATCCCAGATTAATTCAGAGCATCCTTTCTCTGCCAAAATAAAGAAGAAAGTTGGCTGCACTGTGTGGGTAGGAGAAGGGAAACTGTGGAAATAAAAGAACATGAAATGAGTATCTGTTTTTGAGGCAGCTGAGAACAAGCTACAGGCTTCCTGTCCTTGCTGCTGTCTTCATTTAGAGAAAATAAGCCCAAGCAGCTTGTTTAAGCTGGTAGTTAATTTTAAACCAGATTTAAAGACTGCTAAGAAACACACTGGCCCCAATCCAGGCCATGGTCAGTTATTGCTAAATCCCACTGACGTCCACAAGACACAAACAATAGGTCCCAGATGCTTAGTCACAGACCTGCAAAGTTTTACATCCTTATATCCTGGGGCTTGACCTAAGCAATTTAGTCAACTGCCCAATGAAATTGTAATACACCATGCTAAGAGAAAATTAAGCTATCCTCTACAGGTCAGGATTAATTTTGCAAACTCCATTTCCTGGAGATAATTGGTCACTGGGTACTTATAGGAGGATTAGTCCACTTGAAGTTTTATCTCCACCCCTGAAATCTTCCCCAATCCTTCCAGCATTGAATTAATCTCTCGCCTTTGTGTTCCCATTGCACTTGACCTATACCTGAATTATAGCACTTAGCACAGTCTCTCTGGCATTATGGTTATTTCTGTGTATCTTATCTTCCTTACTAGACTGCAGGTTCTTTAAGGAACAAGACTCTGTCCTAGTCATTTTTGTGTTTCTAGCATCTGGGACAGGGTATGATAGGTCCTGAATAGACATTTATTGAAGAACTGAAGGATGAAAATGAAAGAAGAATTTAATGGTTACATCTATCATTATCAAATGTCACTATCTATCTCCTCTTACACAAAGTCTCAAATCCTTTGAAAGAGAGTTCTGGAATACTTAAGAGATTCTGGAATTTAGAGGGAAGAGAATAATTTTAAGGGAATTTAGGAGTGAGCCTTTGGGAGATTAAAGAAGTCAACAAAAACATGCATATGGAAAACTCATTTTAATTAGTCCTATTTGTTTTAAAGATTCTGAGAATTATCAGGGATAGATAGATTTTGCATCACTGAGTCCTGAGGTTACAAGTAGCAGAAATTACCTTTGGGTAATAAAAGCAGAGAAGAAATTTATTGTAAAAATTTGAAGACATTCACATAATGTAAGGGAAGGCTGAAGGGCTGGACTCCAAAACATACAAAAAACGAAGCAGCTCCAGGCACATTTACAGTGGAAACTAACAAATGGCTTCAATTTGGATTTCCATTTGTGCATTGTTATAAGCATGATTCAACTCAACCATCTGTGCTATTCAGAGTTCAAAATCTAGAAAAAGAGTCTTGTTGGTCTGAGTTTGGTCATTCTGCCCATCCCTTGGCTATTAAATAATCCCTTCCTTAAAAGAGATGCAGTCTCTCCAAGAGATGTGATTTTCCAAAAGGAAATCAAGGTGCCATTAATAAAAGAAGAGAGAATGTATGCTTGACCACCCAAGCACTGCTAATGTTGCTAATGTCTCTAACAGTCTTCCCTTCAAAAATATCCAAATTAGAAACTACTTTAAGGACTAAAACACTCATAGCTAATAGGAAATATGAGACCCTAGAAAACTTGTATTTAAATAAATCAGACTTGAAGTTCAAGTGCAACACAGACAAATAGCTTGTCCACCATTGATGTTGCCCATATATGTCAGGCCTTTGCTACCCTGTTAAATTGTTTAGAAAACCATCTTTTTTAATAGAAAAAAAAAAAACCCTGGAAGAAGTCATCAAATAATGGCTAAATCTGAAACTGGAGTTAATGAGAACATTAAGTTAATTGACTTTCTGTCAACACTTTTGTGCTTTCTCATGTGGGTACAGAACCAAGTTATAGCTAGAAGGAAAGATGAATAAACTGGGTTTGTTTAGTGAAATTCTAGAAGTTCTAGAAATTACATTATTGCTCATTTTCAGTATCTCACTTTAATAATTAACACATGAAAGTGACATTTTGTCAGCAGATATTTGTTGTACACCTCTTACTAATGCTAATCCTTTCAGGTTTTTAAGTCCTTCTGTGTATCAGATACTCTGCTAAGATCTTTACATACATTTCTTATATAAAATTTATAAGAACTTGTCAGTCCAGTTAGTGTTGCTATAACAGAATAGCTGAGACTTAATAATCTATAAAGAAAAGAGGTTTATTTGGCTTACAATTCTAGTAGCTAGAAAATGCAATATCAGACATTTGCATCTGGTAAGGGCCTCAGGCTGCTCCAGCTCATAGTTGAAAGCAGAAGGGGTCCAGTGTGTATAATGAGGTCATGTGGTGAGACAGGATGCAAAAGTTGGGGAATGTAAGGCTCTTTTAAACAACCAGCTCTCATGGGAACTAACAGAGTGAGAACTCACTCATCCCCTCTCTCCCTAGGATGAGAAAATGAGTAATCTATTCATAAAATATCCACCCCTGTAACTCTAGCACCTCCCACCTGTCCAACCTCCCAACACTGCCATATTGGGTATCAAATTACAATATGAGGTTGGAGGGGACAAACATCCAGTCATATCAGAACTCAATGAGAGTAGTTACTCTCAGTATTAGGAACTAGGGATCAAACAAATAAAGTAATTGCCCGTAGTTGCATAGCTGATAAGTAGCAGAACTAAAGTAAAGAAAATAATTGCATGGAAAATAAATACATTCTGCATACATGCATACATACAATTACAGACATGATTAATTAGTAACCATTTTTTGAAGTACTTAAATTACTTTTCCTTAGAAAGAACAATTCCTTATAAATACATATTAAAGGCAGGAATTCATATTGTCATACTAAAATATGACTTCCAAGAAATTTTCTGTAGATAGGAAAAAAAGATCATCAGCATAAAAGGCCTTTTGATACAGAGCACAATAACCTGTGATTCCTTCTACTGACTCTGAAAATGGTTTTCAGTTGTTTTAGTAGGACTAAATATAGAAGAAAAAGAGAATTGATTAATTTTTTTACCCTTGTGTCTATTTTCCCCCAGAACAGCTTATTAATAAAGATGATGGATCTTTATTAATCTCTCTAACATTAAAAAAAAATCAAGGTAATCAAGACAGCATAGTATTGGCATATGGATAGACATACAGACAAATGGAACGGAACTGGGAGTCCACAAATAAAACTTTGCAATCAATCGATTTTTGACAAGAGTACAAAGCATATTAATGGAGAAAGAATGGTCTTTTCAACAAACGGTGCTGTGACAACTGAAAAAAAAAAATGAAGCTGGAGCCCTACCTGACACCATTTACAAAACTTAACTCATAATGGATCACAGGCAATGTAAGGAATAAAACTATAAAACACTTAGAAGAACATACGAGGAGTAAATTTTTATGACCTTGGGCTAGGCAATGGTTTCTTAGATATGGCATCAAAGGTATAAACAACCACACACACACACACACACAAAAACTGGATTTCACCAAAAAATTTAAAAACATTTGTATTTTAAAAGACTATATCACCCAGTGTGGTAGTTCATTGCTGTCAATCCAGCACTTTGGGAGGCTGAGGCGGGAGAATCACTTCAGGCCAAAAATTTGAGACCAGCCTGCTCAATATAACAAGACCCTCATCTGTACAAAAAATCAAAAATTTTAAAAATTTAAAGTATGAAAAAACCTTTTACAAAGGATTTTTTCAAGAAAATGAATAAACAATCTACAGAATGGAAGACAAATTGTGCAAATCATAAATCAAAAAAGGAACTTATCCAGAATACACGAAGAATACTTGTAACTGAACAATAAAAAGACAACCCAGTTTTAAAATGGGCAAAGGATTTGAGTAGACATTTTTCCAAGAAGATATACAAATAGCCAAAAAGCACATTAAAAGGCACTGGACATCACTACTCATTAGGGAAATGCAAATCAAAACTGCAAGTAGGTACTATTTCAGCCCCAGTAAGATGGCTAAAATAAAAAAGACAGATAATAATAAGTATGGACAAGGATGTGGGAAAATTAGATTTCTCTTACATTGCTAGTGGGATTGTAAAATTGTAAAACCACTTTGGAAAACAGTTTGGCAGTTCCTTCAAATGTTATACATATGATTATGTTACCACTAAACTGTATAATCTAGCAATTCCACTCCTAAGTATATCAGCTATGAGAAGTGAAAATATATGTCCACACAAAAACCTGTACTTGAATGTTCCCAGCAGCTTTATTTATAATAGCCCAAAATGGAAACAATTCAACTATCTACCAATTGATAAATGAATTTTTTAAGGTGATGTATCTATGCAATGGAATATTATTTAGCAATATGAAAGAAACAAAGTACTGATACATGCAACAACATGGATAAACCTTCAAAACATCATGCTAAGTAAAAGATGCTAGTCCATTTATATAAAATTTTCCAAATATGCAAATACATAGAAACAAAGTAGATTTGCATTTCCACAGCTGAGGGATGAATGAATGGTCTGTGACTGATAATGGATATGAGACTTCTTTTTGGGGAAATGAAAATGTTCTGAAATTAGGTAGTATGTAGGTTATTCTGTAAATATACTAAAACTCTGTGAGTACATTAAACTCTGAATACACGACAGCTCACTGAAACATCCGTTTTGAAAGGGTGAATGATATGTTAATTATATCTCAGTAAAGCTGTTACTTAAAAAAAAAATCAAGGTCAGTCATCCTCTCTCTGAGTTGGTAAATTTGTGAAATGACTTGTACGTCCCCAAACTTGCAATTTTCAGACTCTTTTATGACTATGTACACACTCTATCCTTTGTCTACAAACTTCAACCCACTTTCCCATCTCACTTTGACCCCTTTCCTGCCCTGCACATTTCTTGTTCTTCCTTCATGAGTTGGCTCAGATTTTATCTCTACTAGAAAATCTCTCTGAATCCTTAGTTCAACATTGAACTGCATTTATCTGAAGGTCCAGCTGAACCATACAGACATCTTTATTCTGGCACAAATCATTCTCCATGGTAATCTTCTGTTTATGTGTCAGTCTTTCATTAAGCTTCTTGAAGCTTTTGTCTTGTGTTTTGAGGTCTGGCACAGTGCCTGGCACCTGGTGGCAGTTAGAAATACTGAAGAAATGAATGAATGAATGCTTAAAGGCAGAAAAATGAATCAAAGAGTATCTTCAGGTTGAAAGATTCTATAATGTCAGGATATATTCTAATCACAGAAAGTATCTTAGAGTTAAGCCTTAAATACTTTCATATGTTGAATTCAAATTACCTGTAGAAATCAATGCTACAATGAATAAATATTTGTTTTCTAAATATAAGCTTTTAAGTTAGTCCTCAAGTGTCCCAGGATAAACTGAGCTTCCTAAGAAGAGCAAGAAATTCTTCTTTCTCTGTGGAATATTCTTGTACAATTAACCATCTAGATTACTAAAACTTTTCTAAAACTTTTAAAACTTTTCTAAAACTTTTCTTTGGAACATCTAGCCTTGGTTGTCTATAAACCTGAGAAATTTAAGACTTGAATCATGACTCTTTTGCCATAGGAAATACAGCCTCTGGTGGATAAATTTAACCCGGATTATTGTCTTTCCAATGCAATATTTCCCTGCTGTACCACTTAAGCACACTGTGGTTTGAAACATCTGAATGGGATTATCACATAGACAAAAAGGATTAATAATTTACAATGACATTTGATTGTGAAGCTTTTTTGATGTACAAATCCAAATATTTAAGCAGCTGATGGCATCCTAGAGTCAGAAACTCTGTAAGTAAATAAAACAAACCCCAAACAGTTGCCTTCACAGAACCTACATTATAGCAGAAGAGATATATGGGAAAATAACTCCAAGCAGAGAGAATGATTAGTGTAATGGTGAGAATATGTTTTGTGAATGGAAGGAGGCCAATGTGCTCGGCATAGTGAACATTACGCAGCAGCTCATGATCATTAATATTATTCCCTGTGGAGCCAGAACTGTTGGTCACAGTTCTTCCTCCCCTTCCTCCAAGAAGTATTTTGCAAAGCCACCTTTACCATGATCTCATAAAGACAGTATATTTCCCTGCCTCCTTGATTTTGGGCTTGGTAGATGACTTGTTTTGATTAATGGAAAGTGGGTAGGATGTCATTTCCCACATGAGGCCTTAATAAGCATTGCATGTTTCCGCTTGCCATCCTGTGCCACTACCATTAGCAAGAGAAGGCTTCCTCCATGTGGAGGGACCTCTCTTCATCCTGAGTCCTAGAATGAACATGCATGAAGCAGAGCCACTTCAACCAAGCCATAAACATAAGAGCAAACATAGACGTTGGTGGTTTTGAACCCCTGAGTCTGGAGGTGGTTAATTACACTGCATCATCATGGCAATAGCTAACTGATATAATGTTCAATATGAATCTCACACATTATTAACATACCTCTCTCTGTCTTACTTTTTAAAATATGATTTTATTGTTTGTATAGTCTATAGTAACCAAATCTTCCCTGGGAATGATCAAAACAAACAGGAGCCTCGCTAACTATATTTGGAAGAAATAAGCCTCATTTAACTAGACTCCTGATTTGCTCTTATCATTTGTTTAGTTTCAGGAAAGCAAAGGCCCCTTCTCTCTTCCCTTCTGCTTTCACCTCTGCACCAGGATATCTGTTTCAATTTCCTAGTTTGAAGTTTTTGCATCACTGAAAAAAATATACAACTTTGTAGCTTTCAGTTTCTATTTTGGCATCTGTGTGCGTTAGTATTAGTCATTCAATAGATGGGTGATTCCACAACAAAGTAGAATCCATGAAGGGAAGTTATTTTTATAAATAAACTCAATTTTTGGCACATCTTCACAAGTTTTCGTTCCTGTGCTCGATTTTCCAAAGGAAGTTCAGGCTTTTATGCATGTGTGTCCCAAACTTGAACCTAATAGGAATGCAAATAGGAAATTAATCTCATCAGACATATCATAGAACTTCTTTCTCTGGTATCTAAATACTAAAAATGTTCTTAAAACATCAGTTATTCAGCAAGTAGTTATTGAATGTAGGTCTACAAAACATGCCAAGCAGTATAGAGCTACAAAAGAAGAGTATGGTTATTGCCCACAGTGAAAATATCCTGAGAAACAACTTTAAAAATGGAAACTGCTGGGAGCTATCTTAATTTGGGTTTCCTGAAGGCAGACCTTAAAACAAGACCTAGGGACAAGGAGCTTATATAGGAGGTGATTTCAGAAAGCACAAGCAAAGACGTGGGTTAAGTGAGACAGAGAAGGGAGCCAGACAGTAAAGTTTGCATTAATGAGCAGGTTACCCCTGTGGGCAACTGGAGCAACTGGAGCTCAATCCTGCTGGGATCCTGAGAAACAGTGTGGAACACACCCAAGAATCCCCACACAGAGGGCAGAGAGACTGAGGCATCTATCCACTGACTTCCACCCTCCAGTGTTTTAGGGCTGAATCCAAAAATGTCAACTCTCGCCCACTTCTAGTTGTGCCTGCTTGCAGCATAGTAAATTTACTTGGGTAGAGGAAGGCCCTCAGACAAAAAAAAGTTTATCATAAAAGGCCTATCAACATCTACAGGAGCTACCATGTATGTCTGCTAGAGGAGTACAGCTATTTATTTCATTAGTTATAACAACAGTCAGTGTTTATTAAACACTATGTGCCAGGCACGGTGCTAAGCTTTTTATAGACATCCTATTATTTATTCCTTATGAGGTAGATCATGTTATTATCATCTTCTATAGACAAGGAAATTAAGAAATCAGCCAAGGTGAGACAGAGAAGAAGTGGTGGACATTTTAACATGGGTAGTCTGCCCGTAGAGCCAAGGTAGTCTGACTGTAGAGTCACTTTACTACGGAAGGGGCAAGGTGCAGAAAATAAGGTCTTCATAGATGGGAAAATAATGAATTACACAGTCCTTAGGGAAGGCTTTGTGGAGGAAATATACTTGAGTAGTACTTTAAGATTGATTAAGTGGAAACATGCAGAAAAAGAAATGAGCCTCTGCATGTAAAAAGAGGGAGGTGGAAATCATTGTAACAGAATGGGCGTGAATTCAATAATACTCACATCAGGACGTACATAACATTGGTCCTTGCTATGCAGCAAGGCATATAGAATACTGTGTATAACTCTATGTTCACTGGACAAATATGTATTGGGCATCTACTTCATACTTGGCAAAGGACGTACAGAGATTTTTTTTTTTAAGACCTAGACATGATTTGCTAGAGGAGAGATGCATACAAAAGATGTGTTATTTCTGTTTTCTAGTATTGAACTCTTCCTTTTAATCAACCCATTCAGTGAGGTTCATGTGGCATTTCACACACACACACACACACACACACACACACACACACACACACACACACAGAGTACCTGACTGCAGCCTAGCTAATTAGTACATCTATTCCTCTGGCTTTGGTGATTGTTTTTGAGATGAACATGTAACCTAATTTGAATTTTTCTCTTGGAGCTGGGAGAGTGTTGGCCTCTGCTAGTCAGGGCTACTGAGCTGGTAAGTTGTGGATGTGAGGCTTCCATTTTGCCCACCACAGAGAGAAAGTATAAAACCAAGCAGAAGCAGGCAGCTTTAAGAAAGGAACAGCCAGTGTACTACTAATTCTTTTCTTTTCTTTTTTAACCTCTTGGATTCAGTCTTGACAATAAATAGGAGACACATCTTACTTCAAATTTCTCAGAAGAAATTCCTCCAACTGCACATGGTAGAAGGGAGTTTGATTAGGTAACCAAATTTTATTTTCTTAACATGGCTTCTTGTAAGACTTAACCAACCAGAGGTTCTGAATTACAATCTATTGGCCGTACTCATTCTGCAGGACATGAAAATGCACCAGTTCTTTCTATTGACCTGAGTTATCACAGGCCATCAGACCCACTGAATAGTAGGGGGAATTCTGGAAGAGTTACATAGGTTTAAGATGGAAATCTTAGGGTGAATTTTTTCTTTAATTAAAGGAGCCAATCTATTGAGTACTAAATCCTGCTAGTTATAATCCTCTTTTTATAAAATTCATTCTTCTTACTTACTCGATTAGTTTTCTTCAGTTCATGTTCCTTGGCCTGAAATCCAGACTATGAATATTGGCATAGGCTGCCCACATGTGAAATTTCTTTCACAAGGTTTAGGAGCCCAGAGAAGCTAAACATAGAATATGCAAAACTAAAATTAATTTAAGAAAAGAAGGCTTTTCAGTCATGTAATATATCTAGTGTCCTGATATAAAACAACTATCTTCTCGAGGGCACTTGGGATGAAAATAACAAGCTAGAAAAATGGTACAAGGTAGCAGCAAAAAGAGAGGAAAGACCAAGAAGAAGTGGATTTTATCAAACTTTGAGGTGCCAGTGGGTATTTCTGCAGCTGATGATTATTCAAAATAAGAGTTATATGAGCCATTGTTTTATCTGAGATGCTCCAGTCACTCATAAAGAAGCTAGGTAAAAGTCAACTGAATCAATAAAAATCTTGAGCACCTACATGTGCCAGTCACTGTAGTAGGTGCTAGAGACACAATAAGAAATTAGAATCTCTTTCTGTCTCTTTATCCCCATGTTAATATTGGCCTCATTATGCTGGCATAGAATTCAGTGTATGTGCCTAAGATGCTCAAGCCCAGTGGATAAAACATAATTGATCAGATGTAGTTTTCAGGTTCAAACCTGAAAAGCAAGAAACTGTTCAGAAAATAAACAATACATGCCAGGTAAGCAAAAACATCAGATGCCCACTTCATGGGAGATACTAAGATAAATAACACTGCTTGCAAATTTCATATTGCAAATTTCCAGTATTTAAGCCTCAGTCTCTGACTCCCCTTTAGAAATGAGATAAAGGATGGAGAGGTAATGTTTGTCCTGGATAATCACCCCAGGGGGCCATCTAAGTCTGACTTCTATTTTCCTCCCTCTAGCCTGAGCAAAGTGTAGAAGTAAAATGGTCAAAGACCAAGGAGCATTTATAACTTGAGATAGAGCTCCTTTCTGAGTCAGGCATGGACAATCAGCTGAATAGAGAAAGTCTAGGCAGTTTTAGTTTGGATAAAAGAGCATTTATTGGATCCCTTAAAATAGTTTTAGACATTCCAAACTACAGTTTGAGGATCTCTGATTTGGAGTTGTCAGAAGCATAAAGAATTTCTAAGGAAGCCAAACAAAATTATTGAATATTAAATTACTTGTAAGACTTATTTATAACATGTAGTCACATGATTTAGACATTGATTTTTAATTATCAGGAGAGGAAGTTTAATTTAGTTTCTGTTCTATTTAAATACTCTCAAGAGGAAAAATGTCAATAGAAGGTGGATCTTAATCTGTAAATGAAAGGAGTTGCTTACTGTTTTGATTTTTTGGTTTTGGTTTTTCTTTTGAGACCTTTCCAATAATTAAATACCATTTTCTTGTTTCAAGACTTTTTTGATCCTCCTGTGGATAGATTAGTGTCACTGACCTCATTTAAAAGTTGTCTTTCCAGTCAAACCCTTGCTAGACTTTGTATAAAACTGCATTTCACTGAAGTATCCAAATTGGGATAATTTATTTGGAGAAAGAAGTTCAGGACATTGGCTTGGATAAGCAGCCCTCCTTCCCTACCCTTTCTCAATGCCCTAGACACGGTACTTGACTCATAGCTCTTCTCTCTCTAGAATTTACTTCACTAAACATCACCTCCCCCTATGAAGCCAGCCATGGACAATATAGGGTTAATCCAAAGACCTTGAGAACAGGGGGTTTTCTAGTGAGAGAAAGAAGCAAGTGGGCATGATGGTAGCAAACAAATGGCCATGATCTAGATGATGCTGGTCGTTGTGGGCCATGTTAAGGGATTTGAATATGATTAAGTGCAAGAGGAAACCGTTGGAGAACAGTTCTACACAGAGGAGTGGCATGCTCTGATTTATGCTGTTAAAAGATTTCTGGTTGCTGTGCAAAAAATTAATTCTTACATGTCATGTTACAAACACAGCTTGAAAACTGTGTGATTAATCTTGCAGTCACCTGCAAAGCATTGGCGATATGGGTGACATTATATGTGCTGACGATAAAGGTACTTTTCCTATCCCCAGCTGATAAATATGTTTAACAAACTTCCTAGTTAAATAAAATGTACAATGTTTTCTTGTGTCTTAGACATTTTTTTCAAAAAGGTTTTTTTTTTTAGAAACAGAGAGAAAAGGAGAAAGAAACAAAGAAACAGCAACAGAAAGAAAAAAAAGAATGAAAGAGAGAAAGACAGAGGAAGAGAAAGAGGGAGAGAGAATAGGATTCATGTTTTATTGCCCAGGCTAGAATGCAATCTAAAAATGGGTATTAAAAACCTCTTTTATGCCAATAATTGTGCTTAACAATGGAGACAGGAAGGAATAGGGCTTTTTTAACACAGTGTCTTCAAGACTCATCCATGTTGTAG
>CAUYQU010040008.1:0-29065 GCA_963574635.1 Cheracebus regulus | reverse complement strand
AGATGTAGGTGATGGGGAGGAAGGCAGCAAATCACACTGCCATGTGTGTACCTATGCAACAATACTGCATGTTCTTCACATGTACCCCAAAACCTAAAATGCAATAAAAAAAATACACGAGAACCGTGTGCATTTTATACTAGTGATGCAGGGATGATTTAACAGATGTAAGCAAATAAATGTGATACAGTATATAAACATTTAAAAACAAAGACAAAAAAACACAAAAACCCACCCCCCTGGTTCTCACACATTGGCGGGTTTTTAACAAGCACAACACTTGGACACGGGGTGGGGTGGACTACACCCGGGGGTGTGTTGGGGGTAAATGGGGGAGGGACAGTGGGGGGTGGGGAGTTGGGGGGAGATAGCATGGGGAGAAATGCCAGATATAGGTGAAGGGGAGGAAGGCAACAAATTACACTGCCACGTGTGTACCTATGTAATTCAATATTGTATGTTCTTCACATGTACCCCAAAACCTAAAATGCAATAAAAAAAAAGAAAAAGAAAAAAACAAACAACCCCCTCAAAAAGTGGGCGAAGGATATGAACACTTTCAAAAGAAGATACTTATGTGGCCAACAAACATATGAAAAATTCCTTATCATCACTGGTCATTAGATAAATGCAAATGAAAACTACATTGAGATACCATCTCATACTAGTTAGAATAGCAGTCCTTAAAAAATCTGGAGACAATAGATGCTGGAGAGGCTGTGGAGAAATAGGAACACTTTTACACTGTTGGTGGGAGTGTAAATTAGTTCAACTGCTGTGGAAGACAGTGTGGCAGTTCCTCAAGGACCTAGGAATAGAAATAACTTTTGGCCCAGCAATCCCATTACTGGGTATATACCCAAAGGATTATAAATTGTTCTATTATAAAGACACATAGCAAAGATCTGGAACCAACCCAAATACCCATCAATGATAGACTAGATAAAGAAAATGTGGCACATATACACCATGGAATACTTTGCAGCCATAAAAAAGGATGAGTTCATGTCCTTTGCAGGGACATGGATGAATCTGGAAACCATCATTCTCAGCAAACTGCCACAAGAACAGAAAATCAAACACTGCGTGTTCTCACTTATAGGGGGGTGTTGAACAATGAGAACACATGGACACAGGGAGGGGAACATCACACACTGGGTTCTGTGTGGGGGTGGGGGGCTAGGGGTGGGATAGTAGGGCATGGGGAGATTGGGGAGGAATAACATTGGGAGAAATACCTAATGTAGGTGATGGGGGTGGATGGAGGCAGTAAACCACAGCATGTGTATACCTATGTAACAATCCTTCAAGATCTGCACATGTACCCCAAACTTAAAAGTATAAAATGGATAAATAAATTTTGTTCTTTGAATCTATTTTTATGGAAGGTAATCAAAACCCAATTTTCAGCACTGTATACTCAGTTTTCAGTGCTCTCATGTATGTTAATGCATAATTCTCATAACCATATGGAATAGGTTATGGAATATAATTCTCATAACCATATGGAACATATATATATATATATATATATATATATATATATATATATGAAACCTTATGAAATCTGCAGGCTCTGTATATTCTAGTATATAACTTTGATACAATTAAAAAAAGGATTTAGAGTGTACTAGTATAAATAGAGCTAAAAGGTGAAGACTTTATCAAAATAGAATCTATGTGATTTTGGTAAATAATTTTGGGGGTACTTGCTTTCCTTTTTTATAAATAGAATTGGACTAGATAATTTCTAACGTCCCTTGAACTCTACATATTTGTTCCTTGTATTTCTTTGTGCATATGTCTGCACTTTTGAACACACACACACACACACACACACACACACACACACACACACACAGACACATAAAGCTGGCAACTGGGAATAGAATCCCCTGACTATTTTGATCATTAAAATTAGATAAGTATTATACACACACATGCAAAAGCACAATCTGATCCCATCAAATGAAGGTGGCAAAAGTATCTCCTGGTTTTTCAAGAATCAACGGAGGCTGCATTTCTGTCTTCCTCTGTCCAGGTGAGAGGGGAAGCAGGGAAAGACCAAAGTACCCTGATGTTTAGACTCTGGCCTGTGACGTACGGTGATGCTGACCTAAGAGTTAATATTTACCTATCTCCATGAGTTAAGCTCTGCTTGAGAACTTGACAGGGGACAAAGAAAGGAAACTACTGCACGTGCAGGTAGAGGTTTGCCTTAAAGTCAACGCTAATCTCGGTAGCATGGGCCAAGTCACTCTTACATGTTTCTAGTACATGAAAAAGAAGAACATGAGTCTTTTAACAATATCAATATGAAAGTAGGAGAAGGGGCTCTACTTTCATATTTAAGAGAAAAATGAAGATTTCTGGGTTCGAAACTCCTGTTACTAACTTTCCGACTTTGTGTGAGTCACATAACCTCTATATTCCTGTGGTTCCTCATTTATAAATTGGGGGTTATTAATACTTATTCCATATGGTTATGAGAATTATGCATTAACATACATGAGAGCACTGAAAACTGAATATACAGTGCTGAAAATTGGGTTTTGAGTACCTTCTCTAAAAGTAGATTCAAAGAACATAATTTGATTCACAGGAATCTTAAGATTGATTCATGACACTCTTTTTTTCTATCCTCTTTTGTTGTTTTTTTTAAGTTATGTAATCTAGTGTTAAGAATGATAGAAGATTTAAGAGGAGACAATTTCCCATGACAAATTTGGTTCAATCAGTCTCAGAAGGTCAAAGAACGTATTATGCATTGGCTCTAGCAATCCCATTTGGGACAATCTCAGGTTACATTCATTTGCACTAACATTTTGGATCTGACACTAAAGCTTTCTTTTGCTTGCCAGATTTATCTGTGCTGGAGAAACTCTGCTAGTGCCAAGTTGAGAAGTCTAATTGTTGGTTTAAGGAAACATTTATTTTTTGTCATCTTAGGCCTTCAATAACAACTGGAACATAGAGAAGGTGCTTGATACATGCTTTTTGCCTTAAAACAGAAAAATGTGTTTGTGTTCTCTTTGCATAAGTTGCAGAAACCTCAGAGTCACCCATAATTCTCTCACCCAAAAATGTAGCCTTATCTTTCTAATTTTTGTGTTTGTGCTAAAACTTTTATAATTAAACCACTATATGAAGTGAAATGTTATATATTATTGTATGTGCAATTTACATTTGAAAAATTAATTAAGAAGACTATCATCCTAGGAATGTGCTATTTTAGGGTGATGAGCTATCTATGCCTAAAATCTCCCCCAAAGCTAGGGCAAAAAACCAGAGGCATAACAAAGATATAGAGAATGTCTTTCTCTCCTTTCCCTAAAATGAGATCACAGTATACATGACAATTTAGTGTATGATAAATTGTAGAATTTCTTATACATGACTTTTATTTATTTCATTGTGGTAAGAACACTTAACAGGAGATCTACATTCTTAAATTTTAAGTGCATAATACAGTATTGTTAACTACAGACATGTTATACAGCATATTGCTAGAACTTATTCATCTTGCATAACTGAAACTTCATACCCATTGAACAGCAATCCCCATTTACTCCTTCCCCTAAGCCCCGAAAACCTTCCAGAACCTCTGTGTATACCAAAATCCATGCATACTCAATTCTCACAGATGGCCTGAGGAACCACACTTAGGAAAAGCTGGCTTTAGGTATACATGTGAGTTTTAAATCCCAGGAATACTGTATTTTTTAATGGGTTTGCTTGAAAAAATCCACTTATAAGTGGGCTTATGCAGTTTGAATGTGTGTTGTTCAAGGGTCAACTGTAGGAGGAAGGGAGGTTTACGTTGGAAGAGTCAAGCTGTTTGGTTACGTTGATAGGAGATGTAAGAAAAGGGAGAGGTTGAAGACAGAGGAAAGGGGTGAGATAATCACTTGAAGAAGGTCTATCAGCAGGCCAGCAGGGATGGCCCAGGATTGGTGAGCCTGGGAGAGGAGACAGGTGAGGAGTAAGGCCAGCTGATGCTGGTGTCTTCATCCAGGTTTCCCAGGTGCTCTGGCAGGAGAGTTCCCACACTGACTTAGAGTCAGACAGTGGAATGCAAGAAGAGAAAGGTAGAAGGAAGTAAAGCAGAGGTTGTACTCTGGCTACTTCTGCTGCTTCTGCTGGCAAGTCTGTGTAGACCCATAGGTTTTTGTTAGCAGTGTTCTAATATTCAAATGCTTTGTGGATGTCAAGAGGCAGAATGCAGGGCGTTTGAGGATTTTTGTTGTTGTTGTTGTCTACATGGATTTATCATGCATGGCATAACTGTGGGGCTACCAGCGATCATGTGTCGAGCTGGAGTTGCCTACAGTGGTCCAAATCCTGATTCTCCCATGAATCCGTATGCCAATATGTCTTAATACACTGGTTTGAAAACTAGCCTTTTAGGAAATGCACTGCCTTTAAGCATACAGAAAATAAAGAAATTTAGGACCTAAAACTTAACTATTGTCCTGTTTCGCTAGTGTTATGTGAAAAAAATATTCTGGACTTGAATGGATTTGGAAATTGCTCTTTCAAGAAAATTTATGCCCAATATGCCTGGATGTGAAGGCTATGGAGCAACCGTATGACCTAGCAGTTTTCCACTCCTAGATATTTACCCAAAAGCACACATAAAGACTGGTACAGGAGTCTTGATATTAGCTTTATTCTTAGTAGCCTCAAACTAGAAATAATCCAAATGTCCAACAATAGTAAAAAAACACTGTATAGTCATACAGTGAAATACTACTGAGCAATAAAAAAGAATGAGGAATAAAATATTCTACTACTGAGCAATAAAAAGAAATATGCAACAGCAATGAAACACAAAAACAGGCTGAGTAAAAGAAGCCTTATATAAAGGTAACATATGTATATATGTAATCATATAAGTATGATACAAATGTATGATTCATGTATATGAAGTTTTGAACAGGTAAAATTAATCTATGGTGATTTTAGAAAATTAGAATAGTGACTGACTCCATGGGGCTGGGGACAAGGATCGACTGGAAACAGCAAGAGGGTTTACGTGAGTAATGATAATGTTCTCTATATATTTGAACATTCTCTATATATTTGAAGGAAATTTGAATTATACAGTCAAAACTCACCAAATAACACACTTAAATTTGTATATTTCACTGTATGCAAATTATACCAGGGTAGGGTGAAGAAGGAAAAGAATATAACCATAAAAAGATAAACTTATAGTTAATGCAATGCATATTGAAGTGTTAAGGGTGAGATGAACTGATGTCTGCAACTTGCTCTGAAATGCAGTTAGATAAAAAGTGGATAGAGGGATGGTTAGATGGTTACATATGTGATCAGGCAACTATAAAAAACGTGTTGTAGATTCCAGGTGGTGAGTGTGGTTCACGTACAATTCTTTCAACTTTTCTGTAGCTTGAAAACGTTCATACTGAAAAAAGAGTGTGTGGGGGTCAATCTCTTTTTGCCTTTTTGAAGTATTTCCTTAACCTCTGGGCAAAGAAATCTCCTTTAAAACAAGCAAAACATTTCATGTGCTTCTTGACCTATTTTAATAAATGGATCTTAAAATGTCACTCGTACCATCTCCACCCCAGTAATAACCACCATCGATCACTCCCACTATAGACACCACTTTTTCTGGACCACAGTGGCGATTCCTTTATACATGCTACCTTTGTGTAGAGAAATTAGCAGCCTTCCTTAGGGTCTGACAAAAACCTCTAGCCTGAGTCACGTTTTCAGAACTTCCAGACAGCCAGGAACTAGAAGAAACAGATGTCTAAGAGGAAGAGAATGTATTTGACAGTGTTTTTAGCAGAATGTATTATTCAAATATATTATGAAGGTATGAGACAATGTGCATGTGTGTGCATGTGTATGTTTTGGGGACAGTGAGCTGAAGCAAGAAAAAGGAAAGTATATTCTAGAAAGAGGATAAACACTAAAAGTCACAAAAAAGGAACAGTAATTTTAATCTGATTTCTATATGGAAAGAAACCTTGGTCCTTCCCCCTTTTTTCTCTTTCAAAAGCTTATGTCTGATGCCATATGATACTATCAACTGGAAAAGGGGTAACAATGGCGCCGAGTTTGGCAACTCTGGTTCTTTTGTGGCTTTCTTTTCGCAATAAACCTTTAACAAAGGCTTGGTTTTTGGAAGGTTGGGCTGTTTCTTGTTTGGTCTAAGCGTTTCTTGCTCGGCAGAATGATTAAATGTCTCTGAATGTCACTAAATAAGTGGTTTCAGTGAAGCTTTTTCAAATATATTTTCCTAAAGGCTGCTTGGTGGCATGCCTGGGATTGACGTGGTTTTGTATGAAACTAGGAAGTAAACAATGTCATTACCAGGCTGCTTAGTCCCCATGGCTCCGACACCCAGAGAGTCTCACATGTGAGAAAAAATCAGGGAAAAAAGTCTTTATCTAAAAGTAGGAGTTAGAGGCTTTGAACTTCAACTGGGATAAAATGACAAGGTGCTAAAGTAGCAGGGGTTGGATTTAAATTAAGATTTCAGGAGCAATGGTGTAGACATGGCAGCACTAGAATATATGAGTTCACTCATATCTACTAGGAAAAAATAAGGCAATAATCCTACCTTGAACAAAGACATATCCGTCTCGAATTCACTTATTCTGTGTTATGAATAGGGGCGATAACTCAAGCCTGACATGAAACGGTGCCTAACTACTGGCTCTGTACAGAGGGAACCTACGGAAGCTAGACTAGCTGTAATAACATATGTCTGACAAGTTCAGGGAAATTTGCTCAGTTCCTTCTATTTTCATGGATTCTTGCACTGCTATTAGAATAGGATAGGAGGCTTTTAGTAAAGCCAGGTCAAACAATCTCTTCTCGGAAAGTAGCTGACTGACATGCAAACTAAGCATCTACTGACCATTATGTTGGAATAAGATAGTGGATACATTTCATAAAATGACTCAATTGGTGGTATTCAGGTTCCAAAAAGCAGTAGGCAGAATCTGAGACTTAACAGAATTTAAGAGGGAAAAAAAATTCTGGCTCTTCCTTTGTGCTGCTACAACAGAATACCTGAGACTTGGTAATTTATAAAGACCAGAGATTTATTCCTCCTCTCTCTCCTCTCCTCCACTCCCCTCCTCTCCCCCCTCCCCCCCTTTCTCTTCTCTTCCCCTTCCTTCCTTCCTCTTTCCGCCCTTCC
Organism: Cheracebus regulus; assembly: GCA_963574635.1. NCBI lineage: Eukaryota > Metazoa > Chordata > Mammalia > Primates > Pitheciidae > Cheracebus > Cheracebus regulus. The sequence continues at coordinate 21,885 of CAUYQU010040008.1, read as the reverse complement.
TTCCTTCCTCTTTCTTTTCTTTTTCCTTCCTTCCTTTTCTTTTTTCTTTTCTTTCTGATGAGGTTTCACCATGTTGGTCAGGCTGGTCTCGAACTCCTGACCTAAGGTGATCAACCTGCCTCGGCCTCCCAAAGTGCTGGGATTACAGGCGTGAACCACTGCCGCTGGCCCAGAGATCTATTTCTTACAGTTCTGGAGGCTGGGCAGCCAAGGTCAAAGGGCTCCCATCTGATGAGGGCCTTATTCTAGCGTCACCACATGGAGGAAGGTAGAAGGACAAGAGAACATCTGTGACAGAGAAGGGACGGGAGCCAAACTCATCCTTTTATCAGAAATTCCCTCCAGTGATAACGAACCCACTCCCTGGATAATAGCATTAATCCACTCATGACAGCAGAGCTTTCATGACCTAATCACTTCCTAAAGGTCCCAACCCTCAACACTGTGGCTCTGGGGATTCATTTTGGGGGACACATGTGAACCATAGCACTTTCCTTAATATAAACAGTACCTAATTAGAAGATAAGCAGGAAGTTTTCATTGGTTTGTTATTCATTTAGGACTTAATTCCAATAAAGATAATGTGACGACATTTAAAAGACTAGCTGAAACTAGAAACATAGGAAACCTAAAGTCAAAGTTCCAATGACTTTGGGGCTGGTGGAGAATATAGAATATAAAATAACATGCAACATAATAAAATATTCACTTCTTAGATGGATTTTATGAGTTGTGGATAAAATACATCCATACTATTTTGACTCTCTAATTACTTTTCTTAATCTATTCAGGCTACTGTAACAAAATACCATAAACTGGATGGCTGATAAACAAGAGAAGTTTATCAGCTTAAACTTCTAAACAAGGTTGGAAGTCCAAGATCAAAGTAGCAGCAGATTTGATGTCTGGTGAGCTCTTACTGTCTGGTTCACAGATGGTGCCTTCTCACTGTGTCCTCGTAGGGTGGAAAGAGCTAGCTAGCTCTCTGGGGTCTCTTCTATGAAGCCATTTTTGTATTGCTATAAAGAAATACTGGAGTCTTGGTAATTTGTAAAGAAAAGAGATGTAATTAGCTCACAGTTCTGCAGGCTTTAGAAGCATGGTTCCAGCATCTGCTCCTGGGAAGGGCTTCAGGAAGCTGACAATCATAAGGGAAAGCAAAAGGGAGGTGACATAACATGATATGTTTCCCCCGACAAAGGCCTTATCTCCTTGATATGGTTTGGCTGTGTCCCCACCCAAATCTCATCTTGAATTGTAGCTCCCATAATTCCCATGTGTTGTGGGAGGAACCCGGTGAGAGGTAACTGAATCATGGGGACAGTTTCCCCATTCTATTCTTGTGGTAGTGAATAAGTCTCAGGAGATCTGATGGTTTTCTAAAAGGTTTCCTTTTTGCTTGGCTCTCATTCTCTCTCTTGCCTGCTGTCACGTGAGATGTACCTTTCACCTTTCATCATGATTGTAAGGCCTCCCCAGCCAGGTAGAACTGTGAGTCTATTAAGCCTTTTTCTTTACAAATTACACAGTCTCGAGTATGTCTTTAATGGCAGTGTAAAAATGAACTAATATACTCCACTCTTGTGGATTAGGATTTCAACATATGAATTTCAGGGTGACACAGACATTCAGATCATACCATTACTTTATTAGTTAGCTGGTAATGGGATGAGTGATGATCTAACTTTTACATGAGCAGAGTGTTTTGTTTTTGTTTTTAAAGGCAGAATCATCCACCAACATAATCCTCTCAGCCATCCTTCCAGGAAAGAAACAGAGAAAATTCAAATGACTTACATTCTGAGTGGAGAGTGGTGTAAGAGTTTGAACTCTAGTTCCCACACATCTCACAAACTGCCCACCTCTCAGCCTGCATAATCTTGCCATAGCATGTATTGGAACTCGCCATGAAGAGTGCTGAGGACGGAGACATAGGATGACTCTTCATGACACTGGACCGCCAGACCTTGCCTGTGGTGTAGGGTGCAGAGGGACAAAGATGGCACTTGCTCTAGAAAAAAAGTTTATACCTCTAGGTGTAAATGGGCTGAATGATGTCCCTGCAAAATTCATATGTTGCAGCCTTTATTAATCCATTCTCATGCTACTAATAAAGACATATGCAAGACTGGGTAATTTTTTTGAGACAGAGTCTTGCACTGTTGTCCCAGCTGGATTGCAGTGGCATGATCAGACTGCAACCTCTGCCTCCCAGGTTCAAGAAATTCTCCTGCCTCAGCCTCCTGAGTAGTTGGGACTACAAACGTGCACCACCACCAAACCCGACTAATATTTTTGTATTAGTAGTAGAGAAGGGGTTTCACCATGTTGGTCAGGCTAGTCTCAAACTCCTGACCTCATGATCTGCCTGCCTCAGCCTCCCAAAGTGCCAGGATTACAGGTGTGAGCCACTGTGCCCAGCTGATTGGGTAATTTATAAATAAAAGAAGTTTAATTGACCCACAGTTCAGCATGCCTGAGAAGGCCTCAGGAAACTTACAATCATGGAAGAAGGAAAGCAAACATATCCTTCTTCACATGCTGGCAAGAAGGAGAAGAATGAGAGCCAAGTGAAGGGGGAAGCCCCTTATAAAAGCAACAGATCTCCTGAGAACTTACTATCACAAGAATAGCATGGGAAAACTGCCCCCATGATTCAATTACTTCCGATTGAGTCGCTCCCATGACACATGGGGATTATGGGAACTAAAATTCAAGATGAGATTTGGGTGGGGACACAGCCAAATCATATCATTCTTCCCCTGGCCCCTCCAAAATCTCATGTCCTCACATTTCAAAACACAATCATGCCCTTCCAACAGTCCCTCAAAGTCTTAACTCATTCTAGCTGAAGCAACAGCCTGAGCTGTACATTGGTCCCTTTTAGCCATGGCTGGAACTGAAGCAGCTGAGATGCAGGGCAGCAAGTCCTGAGGCTGCACAGAGCAGGGAAGCCTGGGCCAGGCCCACAGAAACAATTTTCCCTCCTATGCCTGTATGCCTGTGATGGGAGGGGCTGCCATGAAGGTCTCTGACATGCCCTGGAGACATTTTCCTCATTGTCTTGGTGATTAACATTTGGCTCCTCATTATTTATGCAAATTTTGGCAGCTGGCTTGAATTTCTCTCCAGAAAATGGAGTTTTCTCTTCTTTTGCATCACCAGGCTGCAAATTTTCCAAACTTTTATGCTCTGCTTTCTCTTGAACACTTTGCTGCTTAGAATTTTCTTCTGCCAGAGACTCTAAATCATCTCTCTCAAGTTCAAAGTTCCACAGGTCTCTAGGGCAGGGGCAAAATGCCACCAGTCTCTTTGCAGAGCAAGAGTGACCTTTACTCTAGTTCCCAACAAGTTCTTTATCTCCATCTTAAACCACCTCAGCCTGGACTTTATTATCCATATCACGATCAGTGTTTTGGACAAAGTCATTCAACAAGTCTCTAGGAAGTTCCAAACTTTCACACATTTTCTATCTTCTCCTGAGCCCTCCAAACTGTTCTGACCTCTGCCTGTTACCTAGTTCCAAAGTTGCTTGCACGTTTTTCAGTATCTTTACAGTAGTACCCGACTACCCCATAACAATTTGCTGTATTAGTCTATTCTCACACTGCTAATAAAGATATACCAAAGATGGGTAATTTATAAAGAAAAAGAAGTTTAATGGATTCACAGTACAGCTTGACTGGGGAAGCCTCAGGAAACTTACAATCATGAAAGAAAGGGAAGTAAACAGTTCCTTCTTCACATGACAGAAGGAAGGAGAAGAATGAGAGCCAAACAAAGGGGGAAACGCCTTATAAAACCATCAGATATCATGAGAACCTACTCATTATCATAAGAATAGCATGGGGGAAACTGCCCCCTTGATTAAATTACTTGCCATTGGGTCCTTTCCATGACACGTGGGGATTAGGGGAACTACAATTCAAGATGACATTTGGGTGGGGACACAGCCAAACCATATAACAGCCCTAATCTACAGTTCCTTAGAAAGTAACTGCATTTGAGGATAGAGCCTTTAAAGAGGAAATGAAAGTAAAACAAGGCTATTAGGGTAGATCTTAAACCAACCTGGTATCTTTATAAAAAGAGGCGATTAGGACATGCAGAAAACACACAGTCTGAGGGATAACCATATGAAGAGTCAGCAAAAGGGTGGCCATTTACAAGCCAAGGAAAAAGGCCTCAGGAGAAACAAAACCTGCTGATACCTTGATCTTGGAATTCTAACCTCTTAAACTGTGAGGAAATAAATTTCTGTTGCCTAAGTCACCCCGTCCGCAGTGTTTTATTCCAGCAGCCCTAACGGACGAACAAAGGGTTTCAAATAAGAAACTGAAATTGTTTCAAATAAAAAAGCCCATCTTAGGCAAACTCAGTTGTCTGATGTGTTTCAAGGAAGTCAGTAACTGTTGCTAGAAAAAGAAAAAGGTAATAATCTTGGTTCAAATAATCTGGCGAAATGCTGGATTAGATAGCTAGCTGGGTTACTTTGCTGTAGGACTTCTCAGAGCCTTTAATGTGCTGACATGCATATTATTAGCATGATTTATATGACCTGGTGTCATCCTTGACACCTCTGGCAAAGCAGGAGCATCGCCATCTTGGACAAGCCTCTCATTCTAAAGTTCACCTTGATAAAAAACTGCCTAAGCTTCAGCCTAATGGCTAAGGTCAGCATGACCATAAACCACAAATAACATCTCCAACCAGAAACTTTCCAAACTCCTCCCTGACCAGAGACAATGTTAACCCCAACATAAAGCCCCTCTGGGCCAGAAAGATGTCTGCCCAAGATAACCTTTCTCCACTCAGAGAGGTTCCAATCCTGCCATAAACTTCTCCATACACATAAACATTCCAAGCTCGTGAGAAGCCCCCCACCCTAAAACCAATATGCACTCTTAGTCTGTAAGAGAAAGCGCTCCTGACCGTAATTGTCCAGGAGTGCCTCTTAGGTTTTAACTAAAGAAAACCTGTCTTTAACTGCCAGCTGCATTTCGTGTTTCTTTCCTCCTTCTTTAACTCTTACAACCTCCCTTTACTCTTACTTTTCATTTCCAATCCACTGCCAATTTCTAATGACTTTCTCTTTTAAATATTTCTTGAACTCATTCAATTCTATCTGAATCCCCACTGAAACTCTGACTATAACAACACTGTCTGACACTTTTACTTTATTAATATTTCATGAATTAATTCACTTCTTTCTACTGCAATGCCATAAGTACCTGGACCAAATTGCCTATGTCTCTTGCTCAGTTCACTGCAAAACCTTTCTGACTGGTCTGCCCATTGGATGCTTTCCCATCAGTTCTCCACAGCACAGAAGAAGTAATCTTTTCCAAGTACAGGTCTGATGATGCCAGCTTCTTGTTTGTAAAGATATTTCAGTAGATTCCCTTTGCCTCCAGGATGAGAAAAAATTCCTACCCATTCCTTCAAGCTCATCTTGAACTGTCTTCCTCTTTGGGCTCCAAATTCACAGGTCTTCTTGTCATCAGTCTCACACTGTGTTGCTGCTGCCTGCCACCAAGCCTTTGCTCATGCTGTGTCTCCTCCCTGGTTAGCTCCCACTGCCTTCCTCAGAGAAACCTCCCTTTACTTTCCTTTTTGGACCAAATCTTTCTACTACTGATTCCTATTATACTTGTTACTACTGAAAATTTACATTTGTGTGATTATTTGGTTAATTCCTGAATCTAACTCTTTTACACTAAAAACTCCAACTCTGTAGAACACTCATTAATTAGTTTAGGGAGGGCATATCTGAAACACAATGTGAAAAATTTTTACAAAAAAAAAATAAAATGAGCAAGATCAAAGAAGAAAGGTTTTGGGTCCTTAGGAACATGTAGTTGTTATTAATTAGCATCCTTTGAAATAAAGAACCCATCTAAGAAGCTGAATATAGAAGAGATTAATACTGCATCTAAGTTCTGGAGATGAAATTAATTTTTTTAAACGTTTGATCTTGAAAATTTTCAAACCTGCAGAAGACTTGAAAGACTAGTATCATGAATAGTCACATCCTGTTAGCCTGTTTAATGTTCTGACTGCTCTGAAAATGCTGCTCTGTAGGTATGACCTTTTCTGCTTTGCTCTAGACAGTGTGATTCTGATTGTACCTTCAGAAAGCTATTAGACTAAGTAATTAGACTACTAATGCCCATCCTGCAGGAAGAAAGGCTAGCTATGCCTATTGGCAAATAATTAATCAAGATATATTTAAGACTTGACCTTAAATAAGGTACTGTGGGGGATGACAAGATGTTTATGGGACATACTTAAAAAAACGTATAGCCATTTGAGAAAATAAGACACCTTCAGATGAAAAAATAACCAGTGATAAAAAAGTGACAAATATTGAGAGAGGGGGAGTCAGAAAGTGCCCAGAGAGTTAATGGGATGAGACTGCTCTTAGTTATGTGTCTTTGTAGAAACAGATTCCTTACGGACAACAGCACACCTTGTTATGAATTAAATTCCTTGACCAAAAGACCAACTCAGGAAAAAAAATGTTAAAAGTCACATTATAAATAAGCATTTCCCCTGTGAACAATCAGAAGTGAAAAGAGTCTCTTTATCTGAGTTATATTTACAATTATTTTAGTTCCTTGCTTGAAGGACAATCTAAAACAATGGGAAGTATTTGTTCCTTTAAGGGCCAACCTCTGTTTGGCGGACTTCAGCCAAATAATTAATCCATTTTTTTTTTCTAACAAAGAATAGGCTACTATATTCACTTGTCACACCAAGTCAGACCTACATTAAGAGCTTTGGGAGAGTATGATTCCCAGTGAACTGGCTCCAGGCCTGGAGATCCGGGCGGCATTTCCCTTATCAGCCATTATTTTCAGAGGGCTGTGTCTAGGATAGGGAAATTGGAACTAGATAAATCATAAAGAAGAACACATCCTGGCCCAAAGATAATAATATAGGAAGAAAAACATTGTGTAAATTGTGGGGCAGGGTAGGAGAGATCACTAATGACAGCACAAAGTAAGTGGGGGGTGTTTTTAAAATAAAAAAAAAATTACTACATTTGGGCATTCTCCAACCTATACAAGACTGGAAATCACTTTTGGAAAGATGAGCTCTTCAGGTCCAAGTGGTCATTTTAGAGATGATTTTGTAAAGATGCAGTTTCTATATGTCCTTGATATAAGAACTCAGTTCTCTAAAACCCAAGTTCTAAAATCAGATTTTCCAACCTGGAAAGGAGCCAGGGAGGGAGACTGCTCTCATATCACAGGATTTTTATGTTTTTAATTTCTGCTTTGAACTCATGTTTTTCTGGGTTTTTCCTAATCTGTACATATTAATTTTAGAATTAGGGGAAAAAACCTAATTATTAAACAAAGTCCAGGGTTGAAGTTTCTTGTTTTTACCCATAAGAAAACTGCTGCTGTAGGCAAGGTAAATTCTCAAACAAAAGCTACTGGGAAGTCAAAGCCTAGAGACTGGTTGGCATATCTGTGATGGGGTAATTGACAGATGTCTGTTGATCTCTTGTCTAAAAACTTTTAAGTTTAGAAGGTTATTGAAATTTCTTAGAGGCCTGTCACTTTATTATTAACAGCTATATTGAGATACAATTCATATGCCTCCTAGTTCACCCATTTAAATAAAGTATTTCAATTTGTTTTTGCATATTCAGAGTGGTGCCACTATTACCACAATAAATTTTAGTACATTTTTTTACCACCGCCAGAAGATATCCCATAGCCATCAACCTTAGCCATCATTTTCCAATCCCCTTGTTCTCCCCAGCCCTAGGCAATCGCCAATCTACTTTCTGTCTCTGTACTTGTCTAATCTGGACCTTGCATATAAATAGAATCATACAATATTCAGCCCTTTTGCCTGGTTTCTTTCCCTTAGAATGATGTTTCCAAGGTTTGTCCCTATTGTAGCATGTTATCAGTATTCTGATAACATGTTCCTTTTTACAGCTGAACGATAGTCTACTGTATGGATGTATATGTATTATTGATCTATTCATTAGTCAGTGGACTTTAGGTTGTTTCTACTTTTGTGATATTATGATAATGCCACTATAAACATTTGTGTACAAGTCTTTGCATGACACAAACATACGCTTTTTTTCCTTGGGTATATACCTAGGAGTGGAATTGACGAATACTGTAATTCCGTGTTTAAACTTCTAAGGAATTGCCAGACTGTTTCCCAAGACAGATGCACCATGTTACATTCCACTAGCAGTGTATGAGGGTTGCAGTTTCTCCACTTCCTTGCCAACCCTTGCTATTGTCCATCTGTTTGATTACAGCCACCCCAGTGGGTAGCTGTCATGAAGCTGTACACCTGCTGTGGTACCTGCTGTAGGCAAGGTAATTTTCAAAAATTCATTATTTTTAACATGTTTTATTAAAAACTGTTTTGAATACAGAAGATACAAAAGTCATAGAGGTTAATATACAAAATTTCTTCACATGTATGTACTGATTTGATTCCTAGCTTCTAAACCAACAACAATCCCATTGATGTGGTTGCACAATGATTATTCCCATTTTACAGACAAAGAAATGGAGGCTCACAGATGTTAAGAAGTTCTAGGTGTGAGATTTGAACACAGGGGTTCTAAAAGCATGTGCTTTTAACCATGATGTCATCCTGTTTCAACAGCTACTAGGTGCCTGCATAAACATGAGCAGATCAGATGGGAGAATGAAGCCATCTGAAATGTATGGATTTGAAGCATCTAGTAATGATGATGAAGATGCTGAAGGGATATGGCTTTGGATTACAGCATAGGCAAGATGTTATCTGTTAACAGACTAAAGCACAGAGACATGATTTCTGTGACCATAGAGAAATTTAAAGGAAGAGCCGAGATTAAACAGTCCCACTTCTGCTTTACTGCTTTGGGTAAATTATTGTTTTTATCCTTCCATTTGGAAAATGACAACATTAGTGATGATAAATAGAACCAAACCATGTGCTAAATGTATCTACCTTTTGGTCCTTATACTTGTAAGAACAAGACCAGTTTGTCTTGAATGACTGATCATATTCTCCCAGTGGAGCCAGATACATTATTTTAGATTTTGTGATTTTAGCAAAATCACAATAGAGTCAGATACATTATTTTAGTTTTTGTGATAAAATAATGTATTTTAAAATAAAATAATAATTATTTTAAAGAATGTATTTCAAAATAAATACATTAATGTATTTAAATATTTTTAAATAAAATATATTTTAAATAATTATATTTTAAAATTATTTTAAAGAATGTATTTTTAAATACATTAATGTATTTAAATAACAATGTATTTTGAAATAAAATACACTATTTTAAAATAATTATTCTATCTTAAAAAATATTTTATTTTAAAATACTTTATTTTTAATACTTAATACTTTCTTTTATTTTTAATGTATTTAAAAATAAATAAATTATTTTATTAGTTTCTTTCCTTTCTTTTCTTCCTTGTAGTTGAAGAAGAATTATTTCACAAAAGTAAAAATTATTTTGAATTTTTGCCACAATAAAAAGCAATTCTGGGAATTCAAATTCCTTATGCTCTAGTTAAACATTATTAGTCAAAAGCTACTGCTCACTAGAACCTCTTTCTAGAAATCTATTCTGTAATACTGCATATATAATTCTTACATCTTTCTCTAGGATACTTCCAATTTTCAAATTTGTATATGTGACCTAATTAAACAAAATAGCACAAGAGAACTGATATTCTAAATAACTAATTCATAAATGTTGCTAAAAGTAGTATAATTTTATAATTTCCTGAAGAGAAACTAGACAAAAGTTCCCATAATGTTACAAAACTTAAAAGAAACAAGCTAGTTTTAAGTGTGGCAGAGTTTAATTCATAAATGAGATATATAGACCAGAATACTCATTATTTCAAAATGTTTATTTTGAGCAAAGGATCATTATCTCAATCTCTAGCTTGTACTTGGCAGCCTGTATTTAAAGGGTTTATTCTCCACGGTGAAGTGGTGGGGTGGATGTAGCTAAGATAGCAGTTCCAGTTTTACCACTCTTATTAATTTTGATCTGGGGTTGAAGTGCTCTGCAGAGAAAAGGAGCATTGTTTCTATGAACTGTATAGAGGGGACGGAAGGAGGAAATGTTAGAAGGATGATTTCTCAATTTTGTTTCTTAAAAGGCACTCTTGTGGTTGCATTTCCTCTAAACCCAACCTTTTGTGTTCAATTTGATGAAAATGCATCTTTCTTGGTCTGCCAGTATCTGGAAAACTCAAGAAGGCTTTTTCCTAAACCATCAGTAGGTCAAGTAAGAAAGTTAGCAGAGCTGAGTCTGCTAACGTACCTTCCATAACTGACAGTATTCATCTTTGAAACAATTAAGCCTTGATATTTTGACTGAAAATGTGAAGTCTTTTATAAGGAAATGAAAAAAATCTAATTTGCAATAAACACACTAAATTCTGAGTTTCTGCCTACATGCCACTTGATCTTCATAGTTACATCAGTAATACCACTGCATAGAAACATCAGTCAGAGTAAATGCAATTTAATGTGAAAGTAGCTACTCTGAGGGGAGGTGATATACCGAAGAGGTTCTGGAGTCACATAGACCTTCACTAAGTACCATCTCTGTCACTTCCTAGCTCTGTCATCCTGAATGACTTGTTTAACCTCTCTGAGCCCAAACCTTTGTACACAAACCACCTGAAGTACCTGGTACATAGTAGGTGCTCAATGAATGTTACCTATTCCTACTCTTTTGACAAATAAACCATTAGCTAATACCAAAGTGATAATGGAATCTTCCCTTTCCACTCATCCTAAAGCAGGTATTCATGTCATTCTTTATTTTATTTGGGCTTCATATTTATCAACTGAGTTTTTGAGTACCTACTGTTGCCAGGTAGTAGGCACTGAGGAGTCAAATAGAGGCAACCTTGACAGGTGTCTTAGTCTGTTTTGTGTTGCTATAGCAGAATACCTGCGACTGAGTAATTTATAAATAACAGAGATTTATTTGTTAGAGTTCTAGAGGTTGAGAAGTCCAAGGTCAAGGGTACTTTTATTTTATATGAGGGCCCTCTTGCTGCAACATCCCATGGCAGAATGTAGAAAGGCAAGAGTGAATTCACGAGAAAGAAAGAAGGGAAGGGGGCCAGAACTCTTTCTACTACTCCCAAGGTAATGGCATTAATCCATTCATGACGGCAGGGCACTCATGACCTAATCGCCTCTTTAGGATTCCACCTTTCAGAGCTGTTGCATTGGGGATTACATTTTAAACACATGAACTCTGGGGACACATTCAAACCATAGCAATGTCCAAGCCAGTCTTTGCCCTAGAGAGGAAAGAGCACTTGATGATGTCATCCTCTGAGACAATAGCAGGAAGGAGAGCACATCAATGGGCTTGGAGGTGGAGCACTGATAGAATGCACTTCAGGTGAGCTGAGTTTGATGGGGTCTACCGATATGCAAGCAGATATGCCTCACAGGGAGTAGTTTTTTAAATGGATTTGTGGCTTTGTAGGAGGGCAGGGCTGGAGAAAGGCATTTGGGTATCGTGTATGTGTGAGCTACGAGTGGTACATATATTCTGACACTGCCAGATGTTGGTGAGGGAGCCTAGAAGACTGGGAAGAACTGCAGGGTGAGAAAGGAGACCAGGGATATGCTACTGCTTGGGAGCGAGAGATAGCAATGAAGTTTTCTTGATGTCCCCTACAACCCCAGAAACATTATTTGCAGGTAACTGGGTTTTAAAAATTAATATTTATTAAAATAAAAAATCCGAAAATGCTTTTTTCTTGAGTTGAGATCAACTATAAATCTTATACTTTATTTAAAATTCTCCAAACTCTGTCAATCTTCTTAAGAGTGATATTTTAATTTGGTTAAAATAACAGATATTAAACATTTCAATACAGCATTAAACACAGCAAAATTATCTTAACATTTCAACTTAAAAATACAAAGTGTAGGCCAGGCACTGTGGTTCACTCTTGTAACCCCAGCACTTTGGGAGGCCGAGGTGGGTGGATCACGAGGTCAAGAGATCGAGACCATCCTGGCCAACGTGGTGAAACCCTGTCTCTATTTAAAAAATACCAAAATTAGCTGGGTGTGGTGGTGCGCGCCTGTAGTCCCAGCTACTCGGGAGACTGAGGCAGGAGAATTGCTTAAACCCAGGAGGCAGAGGTTGCAGGGAGCTGAGATTGCACCATTGCACTCCAGCCTGGAGCCTGGCAACAAAGCAAGACTGTCTCAAGAAAAAAAAAAAAAATACAAAGTGTAAATCAATCACCCAATGACGTGTTAGAAATCACAAGCCTAACTATATTAACACATTATCTTAAACATAATGAATATCTAAAATACCACTTTTCCCCAAACTTATCTAAAAGTGTAAATATTTTGGGTTTTATTTAGTCCATCACATTTACACTTTAAGTTTTCCCATAGTTAGAACACCATATTTGTTTTCCTATAAAATTTGGGGTTACCTTTTTAGTGCATTTTCACTTGCACTGGGATTAGGCTCTAATTTTCCCTGTGTGTATTTACTTTAATGGAGACTCTATACCTCACAAAGGGTTCAGTCTTCTCATCTAAGTGCCGAAGATTTAAATTACTTGTTATCTAATTCTCAAGTCATCTTTCATTCTGTAGCCTTCCACAGATTACCTTGCCAGTTGACCGGAATCAATGAATCTAGTTACCGTTTAATTCTTCCAAGAATTCTTTGTACACTCTTCCTTGCAGACATAACTCATAGATAGTATAGACCATGCAATTGAATTCTACATCATGAAAACCTCAGGGTCAAACTTGATAATAGGTGGTAGAAAAATAGGGACTGGTCATAGAAGTAGGAGAAGAATCAGGAGTAAGAAATGTAATAGCATAATAGCATCAAAGGAAAGGGAGAATTTCAAAAAGGAAGACATCATCAAGAACAACAGTTTGTAATGTAGCAAGGAGGTTTATATGTTAAAGGGGTGAAATATGGCCATCAGAATTGATCAGTGATGTTTTCATGTCACGATGTGAACTAAAACCAAATAGCAATATGCTGAGTGAACTAGAAGTAAGGAATTGAGAATTGCAGTTAAAGGTAGCAATTACTCAAGAACTCCTTAGGATATTTTATTTTATATTATTTTATTTCAAAATAAGGGAAACAAAGAGAGATGGGGCAGTAGCTAACAAGCTCAAAGGAAGACATTTATCTTGTAAGAAATAAATTTTTTTCAATGCCCCCTACCCCCACTTTTTTTTTTTTTTATTAGAGTTTATAGATTCAGGACAAAGACAGAATTAATTGGTGAAGCAATATCCCAGAGGATGGAAGATAAAAATTAAGTCCACATGAAAAAGTTCGCCTTGAACAGGAAAAGGAACACCTTATCCTCTGAGAATGGAGAGAATGAGGAAAGGATTGATGCAGAGGTAGATAAATTTGTGGCCGTAGCTGGTGCAGGAGGCTGAAGTCACTCAAGCATAACTTCATGAATCTCCAAGCCCTAGCCAATGCCTGGCAGGGGCACACGCAGTACGTAGCTTCCCAGTTTCCAGGAACTGACAGAATCTGGGCTAAGGTGATGACAGCTTAAAAGGGAGCCACTGGAGAGCTTCCCCATAAGGTAGCCATTCATATTAATCACAGATCAAAGAAGAGAAGAAATCCTAGGATCCTACTATTCAACACAGATTTCTCACTTAAAGAAAATGAGGCCAGAGGTTAAGCCAGGCTCAATGGCAGTTGCTAGCATCTCTTAAGCTAGAAACCAGGTTTCTTGCCCCCAGAATGAAGTCTTCCTTTATTTTTTAAAATTAAATATATATAGCCAATTTTCTCCACCTTTTCCCCTGGTCAACTTTTCTTTATTCTTCTACTTTTAGCACTTTACTTTCTCTGAAAAGCCTTCCTTGCCTTTTCCCTCCCCTTTCCTATTTAAATCGGATCTCTTTAAAGGATATTATATACCCCTTGATCACTCCTTTATTGTTCCACAATTTACATTCTATTTTAATTTAAGGATTATTTAATGTTCTTCTTTCTCAAGAGATATTACAGGGATTCTGTTCACTTCTGTATCCTGATCATCCCAGAGTATAATGCCTAGCTTATAGTCAGTGCTCAATAAAATTATATTTATATATTATGTTTGTTATAGAATATATTTACATACTGTTAAAGCAAAATAGGCAGGGGGTCAAAAGCCTGAGGCTGTCTCTGGGCTTTGAATTCCTATATAACAACCTGTAACCTAATTTAGTATATAAACAAACAAAAACTTAATTTAGGAGAATATTTTTGTAACAAATAGCTAAGTTTCAGCCAATCACAGGGAGCCAAGTGATCAGAACATACTCAACTATGGCACATACACAGCTGTAACCAATCAAGTTCTTTCTGTATTTTACTTTCAAGTTTAGCCAATGTAAGCTCACTGCTCACTGTGGAGCAGAACTTGGAATCTCTTTCGGTTCTGAGTGCTACCCAATTTATGAATGGTTCTTTGATCAAATAAACTCTGTGAAATTTAATGTTTTTCTTTCAGACACATCAGGTTCATGGTGTGGGGGTATAGTATTCAATAATTTTATTTGCAAATTAAAGTTCTCCATTTGTGAAAAATATGCTGTGGGCTTTCAGGAAGTCTAACACACTTTCTCTCTAGTATATGGGAGATGTTCAGTATATATTTGTTGAGCGAATAATACTTTCTGAACTATTGAAATTTTAATTTATGGAAGAAAACCACATATAGCCATTCAAAATAATTTAAAGATATTTTCTAAATCTTAAAAAAAAACCTCTTTACGTAGGCAAAATAAGATTCTTCAAACAATGTAATTTAGAATAAATATTAGAGTTCATCAAAACTTTGAAAATAACTGGCTTACAATGAAAATACTAAACATATAAATAAGGTAGCTCCTGTGATAATATATAACTAGAGAACCCAATGTTTAATTCCTAAAGTTTCATACTTTTGAAGTGTCTGAGACATCTTCTCTTAAACCTGACTTTCAGATATAAAATGAACTCACCAATTTTTGGTGCAGAAAATTTATGCATGTGCAAGTATTTAATAAGAAAAGGCATCACCAATGCAATGCCTACAACCTTTTCACAGGGAAGGTAATTTGCAAACACATGCATGAAGATTAGTACCATACAGTAGGCAAATATTTTTCCATGTTCCACCCAAAGCAAACAAATGAAAATAGAAACTTGAAGGACAATTATAAAATATCTTTAATTTTAAAGACACAGGATCTTTTTATCCTTTGACTCTACCTGTACCTTTATCAGAAACACACATTTCTTAATCAGTCCCAATTGAGAATTTCCAGCAGGAAAACAGTCTTAGTTGATTGTGAGGTAATTCATTTTTTAAATTTCTTTACTCTCAAAACTTTAAGAATCAAAAAACAAATGGCTAGAAAGTATTAATTTGTTGGTTGTGGATATTAAGAAACATAAACAAGTTTCCCTGCACTAGCTCTTAATTATACCTACAGATACTTACATTCTCACTCTTTCATGGCAGTTTTAATATCCACTGGAAGTTATTAACCCTATTATCAAAATGTCCCAATGTTTATGCATACAAACTATATCTCCCAAAGTGTCATAGTATTGGCATAAAAATGCACTGCCTTATCCATTTGAAAGAGAACATGATCAACGTTCTTGTGGCAAAGCAGATAATGGATCTATGCACAGATATGGAAGGGCCAAGTTACAGAGTACACCAATCCTTGAGTTTCAGGGCACACTGACTCAAATAGCTCATCCTATTGTCCATCCAATATATTTTGCATTTTACTAGAAAATTCAGTAACTATGTCATGCCAAGAATACTTAAGTCTGATAGATTATTGTTTGGTGTGGGCATAGCTGAATGAAATGAGAAACATAAAATTTTGCAAGTATTTCTGAAGGTGCACATACACAGTCCAGGTCCGGGTTATATAGAGATAATACCAACTCTTTGAATAACTCTCCAGGACACGACAATCTTGTCATCTTGGAATTTTCTATGGGTCGTCTTGTAATTTTCTGACTCTAAAATCCACTGGCTTGTGGTCCAGTCACATTCCTTCCTGTTCTACTTGCAATCAGGATCTACTGGCTGCTCTTCTGTGCTTTCTCTCTTTGACTACTGCACAGTCTCTATGTGAAGCTGGTATTCAGGAAGCCTATTGAGAAATAAATTTCTGCATTTGCAAAAAGAACAATGTAAGCTTACAGAAAGGTACGCTTATAGCTGACTGAGGAGAAAATAATTAGTTACTTTAAGTTTCTCCTGATATCATTATAGTCATTTATCGCTTAACAATGGGAATATGTTCCAAGAAATGTGTCACTAGGTGATTTTGCTGTTGTGCAAACATCAGAATGTACTTATACAAACCTAGATGACAGTGCCGACTACACAGCTAGGTTAGATGGTATAGCCTGTTGCTCCTAGGCTACAAATCTGTACAGCATGTGACTATACTACTGAATACTGTAGGCAATTGCAAACATTTCTAAACATAGCAAACATACAGTAAAAATACAGTATTATCATCTTAAGGGACCAGCATCATATATAAGGTATATGACCCAAATGTTGTTATGAGGTACATGACTGTATATCAAAATCCTAGTTTAATACGATTTAAAGGAATATCACAGTTATGAGACTTAACTATTATTTCCCAAATTTTAAGATAAAACATATAAATGCATTACATACTTATATATTTAAGGCATTGTGAACCCACACAAAATTAAGTATAGGAAAAGAAAACTGGTTTGAAAGACTTCAGAATTATATCTTATGCAAACGTGTGTGTGTGTGTGTGTGTGTGTGTGTGTGTGTGTGTGCGCGTATGCAGAGCGAACATCAAGCAGATGGTAACATAAAGAATGGAAATGTTTAGGATATGGAAAATGTTCAGTTGAAATAAATTAATAAAACACTAGAAACAAACACACCAAATTTGCAAAATGGGAGGCAGAGAGCAGAATAGTTTCCTAGAGACAGCAGCTCATTTAGGTGATAAACACCAGATGCCAAGTGGAGCTCAGCAGAGACAAAAGTGTCATGATTAGCTTCAAGGGAGGAGAAGAAAAGGATAAGGCACCAGAAGTGAGAGAGCCTAACACAGCCCTTCAGGGGCTGGGGCAACTCCCTAATTGCCCCTGGGGAGCTACAAGGCAAGGGACAAAGTAGCCATCATTTCTCATTTTGGTTAAAGGAGGAGGTTTATATCAGTGACCAGTGATTCATAAGCCTCCCTCTGGTTGAACCCCACAACATGAGAGGTTGATAATGTGAAACACCACTCCGGGGCCATCATCAGCCAGGGTTGGCTGTGTCTCTGTGAGATATGAGACAGTCCCTGAGACACACTCTGTGAAAAGGGCCTATGATAGTTGTAGGGTGAGAAAGTTTTGCATACAGTTGTGGGAAATTACTGACATTATCAACAGATTAAAGTGTGCCTTAACAGCCAGGCCATTTCCTTCCAGAAGTTCAGGATATTGGTATTTCATTGCAAGTGAGAAAGTACCCGCTGACACACCCTCAATCCAAAGTCCATTTCCCCAGGATAACCAATTAGGCAACTAACTTATTCCTACTGTGTGTGTGAAAAACAGAGAGAGAACATGAGCGAGCTCCTGAGGGCGCTAAGTGCAAGCCACAAATAGGAATCTTTCTTTTCTCAGAATTTTAGTGTTGCCTCAGATCTGAAATCTAACCGAAGCCTGTCAATTGTTGTAACGTATGCTTTCCAATGCATGAACATGATACTGGATACTTGCTCTCTGAGTTCAAGTACAAATTTACTGGAGGAGAAAGACAAATTTATTTACAAGGCATTCCAAGTAAAGCCAAATTATTCACAGATACAGTGAGTGCTAGAGGAGACTGCTGTAGGATAAAGAATTCTAGAACACAAGTCCGTGCATCCCTGGGTTCTACTCTTGGCCTTGCTCTTAATTTAGGGTTATGTGACTTTAGCCACACTGTTAGTCTTTCTAGACCTCAGTTTCCCACGTGTGAATGAGGATGTTGAACTAAATGATCTCTAAAGCCCATTTTGGCTCTAACAGCCGAGAAGATATTCAGAAGAGGGAGCAATCATTTTAGGACAGAGGGTCAGAAGAGTCCACAATGGAAGCAGGCCAGTCTGCTCTTCTGCAAAGTCTGCTTTCCCTGATTACAAAAGCAAATATGAGAGTTGCAAAAAATCCAGACTACAGAAATGTCAAATATACTTTGTAAATGCCCCTGGACTCTTCACTGTTATTTAAAATTTATTCTTCCAGCTATTTTCTGTTAAGCGTTAATTATGATTAAAATGAAACCTAAGTGCATTTTTCTTCAACAAATTTTTAAAAACTTAAGACTATATCCTGAATCTTTGTCATATGATTACATATACATCTCATTTTTAAAATCAGTGCAGAGTACTGCACTGTATCTACATACTGTACTTTTTTTTTGAGATGGACTCTCACTCGGTCACTCAGGCTGGAGGGCAATGACATGATCTCAGCTCACTGAAGCCTCTGCCTCTGGATTCAAGTGATTCTCCTGCCTCAGCCTCCTGAGCAGCTGAGATTGCAGGTGCCCACCACCACGTCTGGCTTCTTTTCGTATTTTTAGTAGAGACAGGGATTTACCATGTTGGCCAGGCTGGTCTTGAACTCCTGACTTCAGGTGATCCACCTGCCTTGGCCTGCCAGAGTGCTAGGATTACAGGCATGAGCCACCATGCGTAGCCTACATATTGTATATATTGATGATATATAAATTTTTTAAAATCACAAGCAATACTGCAAGAAAACCTGTATACTCAAGCCCTAATATTCAATCTTGACACCTTTTCCCTCACTTCCCATTTTCTATCCATTACCAGGTACTGATGATCTCACTGACTATCCTAGAAACCCAGCCACTTCTCACTGTCTCATTGCCTCTACTTTATTTGAGTGGAGAGTCAACATTTTCTTCTGCAATAGTCCCTTAATTAATCCCCTCTCTCCCAGTCTTGCATTCTTACTTCTTATACTGCAGTCAGGGATGCAAATCTTACTACTCCTCAGTTTAAAACTTCAATGGCTTTTCACTATCACTATTATTTTTTTTCTATTTTATTTATTTTATTGCACTTTAGGTTCCAGGGTACATGTGAAGAACATGCAGTATTGTTGCATAGGTACATACATGGCAATGTAGTTTGCTGCCTCCATCCCCATCACCTATATCTGGCATTTCTCCCCATATCATCCCTCCCCAACTCCCTACTCCCCCGTCCCTCCCGTAGCCCCTCAACAGACACCAGTGTGTGATGCTCCCCTCCCTGTATCCATGTGTTCTTATTGTTCAACATCAACCTATGAGTGAGAACATGTGGTGTTTGATTTTCTGTTCTTGTCCAGGTTCAACCATGTCCCTCCAAAGGACATGAACTCATAATTTTTTATGGCTGCATAGTATTCCATGGTGTATATGTGACACATTTTCCTTGTCCAGTCTATCATCGATGGGCATTTGGGGTGGTTCCAGGTCTTTGCTATTGTAAACAGTGCTGCAATGAACATATGTGTGCATGTGTCTTTATAATAGAATGATTTATAATCCTTTGGATATATATCCAGTAATGGGATTGCTGGGTCAAATGGAATTTCTATTTCTAGGTCCTTGAGGAATCGCCACGCTGTCTTCCACAATGGCTGAACTAATTAGCACTCCCACCAGCAGTGTAAAAGTGTTCCTATTTCTCCACATCCTCTCCAGCATCTGTTGCCTCCAGATTTTTTAATGATCACCATTCTAACTGGTGTGAGATGGTAACTCAATGTGGTTTTGATTTGCATTTCTCTAATGACCAGTGATGATGAGCATTTTTTCATATGTTTATTGGCCTCATATATGTCTTCTCTTGAAGTGTCTGTTCATATTCTTTGCCCACTTTTGAATGGGTTTGTTTGTTTGTTTCTTGTAAATCTGTTTTAGGTCTTTGTAGATTCTGGATATTAGCCCTTTGTCAGATGGGTAGATTGCAAAAATTTTTTCCCATTCTGTTGGTTGCCAATTCACTCTAATGATTGTTTCTTTTGCTGTGCAGAAGCTCTGGAGTTTAATTAGATCCCATTTGTCTATTTTGGCTTTTGTTACCAATGCTTTTGGTGTTTTAGTCATGAAGTCCTTGCCTACGCCTATGCCCTGAATGGTTTTGCCTAGGTTTTCTTCTAGGGTTTTTATGGTGTTCAGTTTTATGTTTAAGTCTTTAATTCATCTGGAGTTAATTTTAGTGTAAGGTGTCAGGAAGGGGTCCAGTTTCTGCTTTCTGCACACTGCTAGCCAGTTCTCCCAACACCATTTATTAAACAGGGAATTCTTTCACCATTGCTTGTTTTTGTCAGGTTTGTCAAAGATCAGATGATTGCAGATGTGTGGTGTTGCCTCCGAGGCCTCTGTTCTGTTCCATTGGTCTATATCTTTATTTTGGTACCAGTATCATGCTGTTTTGATTACTGTGGCCTTGCAGTATCGTTTGAAGTCAGGTAGCGTGATGCCTCTAGCTTTGTTATTTTTGCTTAGAATTGACTTGGCTATGCGGGCTCTCTTTTGGTTCCATATGAAGTTTAAGGTGGTTTTTTCCAGTTCTGTGAAGAGGGTCATTGGTAGCTTGACGGGGATGGTGTTGAATCTATAAATTACTCTGGGAAGTATGGCCATTTTCACAATACTGACTTTTCCTAACCATGAGCATGGAATGCTTTTCCATCTGTTTGTGTCCTCTCTTATTTCCTTGAGCACTGGTTTGTAGTTCTCCTTGAAGAGGTCCTTTACATCCTTTGTTAGTTGTATTTCTAGGTATTATATTCTCTTTGTAGCAACTGTGAATGGCAGTTCGTTCTTGATTTGGCTCTCTTTAAGTCTGTTATTGGTGCATAGGAATGCTTGTGATTTCTGCACATTGATTTTGTATCCTGAGACTTGGCTGAAGGTGCTTATCAGTTTCAGGAGATTTTGGACTGAGATGATGGGGTCTTCTAAATATACAATCATGTCATCTGCAAATAGAGACAATTTGACTTCATCCTTTTCTAATTGAATACCCTTTATTTCTTTCCCTTGCCCGATTGCTCTGGCTAGAACTTCCAATACTATATTGAATAGGAGTGGTGAGAGAGGGCATCCTTGTCTAGTGCCAGATTTCAAAGGGATGCTTCCAGTTTTTGCCCATTCAGTATGATGTTGGCTATGGGTTTGTCATAAATAGCTTTTATTATTTTGAGATATGTTCCTTTGATACCTAGTTTTTAGCATAAAGGGCTGTTGAATTTTGTGGAAGGCCTTCTTTGCATCAATTAAGATAATCATGTGGTTTTTGTCTTTGGTTCTGTTTATGTGGTGAATTATGTTTATAGATTTGCATATGTTGAGCCAGCCTTGCAGCCCCAGGATGAAGCCTACTTGATTGTGGTGGATAAGCTTTTTGATGTGCTGTTCCAGTCAGTTTGCCAGTATTTTATTGAAGGTTTTTGCATCTATGTTAATTATGGATATTGGCCTGAAGTTTTCTTTTCTTGTTGAGTCTCTGCTGGGTTTTGGTATCAGGATGATGTTGGTCTCATACAATGATTTGGGAAGGATTCCCTCTTTTTGGATTGTTTGGAATTGTTTCAGAAGGAGTGGTACCAGCTCCTCTTTGTATGTCTGGTAGAACTCAGCTGTGAACCCATCTGGACCTGGGCTTTTTTTGGTTGGTAGGCTATTAATTGCTGCCTCAACTTTAGCCCTTGTTATTGGTCTGTTCAAGGTTTCAACTTCCTCCTGGTTAGGCTTGGGAGGGTGCAAGTGTCCAGGAATGTATCCATTTCTTCCA